>JAECUM010014869.1:0-56553 GCA_016617855.1 Megalonaias nervosa | reverse complement strand
CTTACATGACGATTCAGTAAAAACTGAGAATTATCCAGTAGTGAGAGTTCTGTGATAAGTGACTCAAACAAACTTGTTCCTTGCAGTGTTCACACGTTTCCATCAACATTATTCTGGATGCTCGCATATCCCTGTACATTAGATTTTTTTACTCTTAAGATGGCGTTTCTTTTACTCGTTTGTCAAGTCCAAATAAATGCCCGCATTGGCGTCTTTTTACATTCAAGGGTTTCTTGGATGCTCTACAATGATATAATTGAATCTGAATGAAGTTACTAGTCATCGCGCAGTACTTTTTCTTTCTCTTTTCTTTCCATCTCTCCATTTTAATCTTTCTTTCTTTCTTTCAGTTGACTAAAAATTTCCTTCGAGATAGTTACTAAGTTGTCTCTGTATAATGTGATATATGGCAGATGTGTATTTTACTAGAAACATCTTTTGCCAATAATATTATTAAATTACATTTCTACAAACGTTTGTTTGATACAGACCATTTTACAATTTTTGTTGTTAACACTTTACACCTATGAACATGTGACATTCACACATTTACTCAAAAGTGCATCCTATGTAAAACTATTTTTCCTTGTGCAGAGAAACTCATGGGAGGTATTACATGATCCTTTATCCAGCCAGCTTTCAATACATGCCCCCATTAAACGTCGTGCGATCTACACAAGTAACCTGATTCTTTGCGTGGGATCTAAACAGTTCCCTCCTTTGCTCCCTAATTACGTCAGTCTATAGAATCTCTGGCATATGACAGGAATATGACAGGAATATGACAGGAATATTGGATAAATGTGACGGGGAAATAACAAGTTACCTTACAATTCGACTTAAACCAACGTCTCCCTTAAGGGAACGAGAAAAAATATAAACCAGGACGGGCAAAGAGTGGCACGCTTAGATCAATAATTAATTCTGTTCTGACATGGAAAATAAAAATCATAAAGAATAATAAAGAGGCCAATATTATTGAAATATATCAAAATAACATAGCCGCATGCATTCATGGATACAAGGTCAATTTATAGACCTCAATTTTGTTTTTCCTTAACATTTCCTGCTAACTGCAAATATCTAGACCAGCAGTCGCAGTCAAAGGACGCGACTGTGTATATGTGAAATTTGTCTCTCGAAATGGAAGGAATTTCAGGTAAGGATCCAGAATCGGGAGGTTTTAGAGGCAGTGTGATGAATGGAAAATAGCTCCATTTACAATGCAAATAAGATATTCCATTTAGCAACTTCTTTGCGATTGGAAACTTTGTGCTCCCTGGGATAAACAGTGTAGGAGTCCAATCATATCCGTAACTGGATATTCATTTTAGCCATTAGAAACACTCAGGAATCGCTGGAACGAAACAGTGTGTGTGTGTGTGTGTGTGTGTGTGTGTGTGCTAAAGTGTCCCGACCAGGAATAGACAGGGATAGGGATAAGATTTGGATGAACTGAGTTGCCTATCAGTTAGTAGCACAATCGACACTGCCACTAATGTATTGCTACCAGTCACATCAGGGAATTACATCTTCAACGTGACTTCTACAGAAGATGCATTAGAGAGACAGACAGACAACAGCATTACTTGCATCTGAATAATTCACGTTGATGCTTCCAATATGCTTGTCACACAAGGAATATAATTGTCAATTCAAGCGGAAAATGGTTTTCAGTTCGTCAGTGAACACTTATGGAGGTTCTTGTACACAAAATGAGATTCTTCAGGAAGAAACAAGCACTTAGGATCTAGACTCGATTTGAAATCATGCAAGAAACCAAATGCGAACCAGAACAATAATGCTTCAGAACTACAACCCATTGACGTTCGGAAACTACCATCAAGCCTATGTGTATATGTGGATTCAATTGATGGATATACCGTCTTTAATATGAATTAAGTTGAGTATAAACCTTAATTTATAATAATAAATTTTCTGAGAAAAGTTTCCACTAGTATATAGTTTTGTTAAATTAGATTAATTTTTCAGCCGCCTATCTTAACTTGTTAATCGAGGCTAATTTTGTAACTTGATCGTCTATATATCCATTCATTCAAACGTTCATCCATTTATCCATCAACCTACGCATACATACATACATGCATGCATACATACATACATACATACATACATACATACATACATACATGTACTATAGATTCTTTAAATATAGGATAGAAATTGTACGAGAGGTATCGTTCTGCGCTGGAGAACGTGACATTTTGCTAACAGCTCTTACATGCGTGAAGAAAACGTGCTTATTTAACATTAGTCATTTTGACGTATTTACATTATCATATTGCTGATATTCAATATTTGTTGGATATTATAGACAAGCTTGTACTCGTACGCATAAAAATTTCAAGGCTACGCTTACACCTGAAGTGAATATTGACCTTTTATTCTATAAATGAAAAAATGTTTGCCGCCGTTTCACTGAAGAATTAACGGAGGCAATGTCCGTGCTCCAATAATTGATATATTTTACCTTGAATTCTATGACCTTCACGGTGTAGTTATAACCTTCAAAGTCTCTCTCTCTCTCTCTCTCTCTCTCTATATATATATATATATATATATATATATATATATATATATAAAAGGAGGTTTATGCATGCATACATACACGAACACACCCACCCACATGCATTTGTACATTTTCCATGGTGCATGTATATTCATTGTTCCAACAGATGTCACAAACCATATTTAGTGTCAATTTGCTATAATCTTGTACACACGTGAAAGAAATATAATGACATCAAATCTAATCTTTGTTGCGTATAAATGTACTAATACAAACTCTCGTATTTTTGGCGTATTTGCGTCATAATATGGTTTAATTAAAAATTTACTCATTCATAAAAGTCACGATTTTATTGCCCACATACGAAATTAAAAGCCGTAATTAGCATATTTTCCCTGGCTGATCCTAATTTGTTTTGAACATTAACTGAATAGTATGCATCGTACAATAGAGAAACAGCTAGCCGCAGAATTTAGATGTATAAATTACTGAGGGATTTACCGCTCCGATTGCCTAAGTGGTTTTGGCCTCCGCCTCTGATGCGGGAGGTAGCCGGTTCGAATCCTGGTCGATTCATACCAAAGACTTATAAATAAAAATGGTACTAGCAGTTGCCTCGCTTGGGGCTCAGCAGTAAGAGGTTAGTGTTGTGACGGGTTTGCCTGGTGTCAGGATATTTTCACTGGATGGAACATGATGCTACATGTCTGCGGCATGATGCCCCACTGCTAGACATCACTGTAAGTTGCCACACTGCAAACATCGAAGCAATATGGCTGAAAAATTGTTAAGGTGCGTTAAAAATCCAAATCACACACACAAACACACACGAGCCGATTTACCATTTCAAAGGTATTTCTTTCAATTCCACGGTCTGGGTAAGTTGCTAAATTCTTCCGATATGAAGCCTAAGAAAAGAATGAGGTGATTTATTTAATAAACAAATGAATAATGTCTTTTAACTCATTTCAGTAATTTATTCAGTGTAGCGACGGAAAAATACTGAAAGGCAAAGAAAAGTATTTCAGTCCATTATAAGCCCATCACCTGTGAAGATGGCCAAGCTATCACTACCACGAAGTTCAACCTTTAGTTCTCTACAGCATCCATGATACCCATTTTACTTCATAACAAAAGTAAATCTCCAACCGTCTTGCTTCAGACAAATGTTAAGTTCAGCCTGCATCGATCCATTTTATATAACGTTGTTACACCCTCCAAGGTGCGTAAGCGGTATCGTGTGCATTACTGAAAATAAGTATACGTCAAAGAATAAAACAGTCAGAAACTTAACGCCCACACACCAAAATTCAACCTCACATGTACAACAGTATACATTAATATCGTCGCTCATAATATAGTCTGCACCGTCAACTGATGTTGACTTTATATTCATAATTAGAAAGAAACTAGCAATAAAGTTGAAGTAAACAATTAGTCTAGGAAAGATCGTATATATTATTAAAGTTTGATTAGTTTGTTCGTTGTACTTTGTATGGACCTCCATTTTGGATAGTTTACTTTCTGTATCAGAATATAATTAAATATCGCTTTGCTTGCAACTTTGTGCGTGCATCTCTGAATGTTATTTTCTTAAACCTAAAGAAGACATTCCAATTCTTTACTGAAACGTCCAGTAAGTTCTGAGTCAACGTCTAAGTACATTTGGTTTGTGCAGATCAATGAGAAAATTTGACAGAAAATCCTCATGCATCCTGTCTCTGCTGCTGTTGATGGAGTTGATAGTACACCTTGGTGCATGGTAGTAAAGATGGGAGGAAGATGTACCGTATACGACCCTTAAGCTCATTCACGTAACCATGGTATACCCATTTCTATTTCGACCAAAGTAAAACTATAGCAAATAGTGTTTCTTGCCTATTTTGAGAAAACAAGATAATTGTATAAATATTCGTAGTTTGAACTGGTTTTCAACGTATGCAGTAAAACTACAGTTATACTGAGCAGTATATTTCTCTCAATAGACAAGCGAACGTCATGCGGTTTATGTGTGTAAATGGTTTATAGTGTGGTATTCCAGTGATGTGGAACCACATGGAGAAAAATAAGACCCATATTTGACACTTTGATAACGTCAGAGATAACTATCACAAAGATAATACGATAAAAGCCATTACCACCACAGTACTTCAATATATTTGCGCTATGGGTACGATATTTTCAATAATTAACTCAATAGCTATAGAATTTTGATACATATAAAAATGGATTGATTGGCAACCGCAGCTTGATATAAGTTGTTTTTAATTTGGGAAATTACGATCGCTTTTATTAAATGGCAAAAGGGTCAGAATTGGGACATAGAAGAGAAAATGAACTTGAATATCTGGCATGCTGCTTATAGTTAAATGAGGTTATTGGTTCATTTTCATTTTCTCTAATCATCCATATTATTTAAAATTGTTAGACTACCAGTGTTGCAAAAATAAAATGCTGACGCGGTAATGAATTTAGAAGATAGTAATCAGATTTAAACTTTCCTTATACTTCTTAGATATGTGCATTTACTTAATCATGTTATTCGTCACGGAATTGCTTTGTGAACTTTTAATTTACTGTTTTCTCGCACTTGTGACTATAATGGCAATATAACTATTAAAAATAGCAACCAGGTCAAAACAAAAGACAAGGAACCAAATACCATGAATAATAGATATAAGATCCCTTTCTAGACTAAGGTTTTACTTCAAACATTGCGGCTCGCATCTTTTTCATTATGGAACAAAACGCCTGAATCATATTAATATGAGCGATGGTGTTCATGTATATTATTGTTCAAGTGACAATGAATTTGGTATGTGGGCATTACCATTTTTACTGTTTTTATCCGTCGGCGCATAGTTACTTTCAATAAAGATAATGTAAATACACGTTGTACTGCGCTAGTACCTTGGACAGTGAAGAAGATACATGGATGAATGCTGAACTTAACGTCGTTATTTATTACAAATTAGAAATACGTATTACAAAGAGTTGAAGGTCGAACCCGATGGTGATGATAGTATGTCATACACCACCGGGGACACGTTTTACATTTCTTTCCCTTTCAGAATGTTTCCGTCGCAAACACAGAATCAAGAACTGAAATTGTGTTAAGAGCAATATATATATATATATATATATATATATATATATATATATATATATATATATATATATATATATATATATATATATATATATATATGTATGTATGTGTGTGTGTGTGTGTGTGTGCAGTCAAATAAATCTGAAAATCAGCACGATTCTGTGCTAGGCATATGCATCCTACGACCTTTGACTTCGTTTTATTCGCTCACATTTATATCATACGGGTACATTTAAAATCTTAGTTTCTTTTTAGTTATAGAATATCCAGTCAGTATTCATTTAAAGTCCAGATCCTCCAGGTTCATTAATAATATTATCGCGCACGTGACGTTGAATTTGGTACATGGGCATTAATATCGTGTGTTCTATTGATCGGCGCATCTTTATTTTCAATAAATATAATGTAAATGGGACATAAGGACAAAAGTCTAAACAAACAAGTTTAACTTGAGTGCGTGCAAACGTCTTGAAAACCACAAGTGTCTTACCACGTACATGCACATTGGACGGTGTAAGAAAAGTCATTATGTTTCTCTGTCTGTATGAACAGCTGAATGCTGGACATAACACTATTCGTTTGAAGCAAGACGGCTGAGTATTTACTTTTGTTGTGTGCTGTCAAGTAAATAAATATATTGTTGAAAACAGACCTTGACTCGCTTGAATTCAAAATGAAGAAAATGAAAGAAAAATATATTTCAAAAGAAAAATATTCAACTAAAACAAGTTATATTAAGTGATTTATTACAAGTTATGAAAGTAAAATAACATAAATAGTTGGTTATTTAACAGAAATAGAAAATACTCTATAAACAATATTAATAACATCGACTCAACATTACAGTAAAGTTAACAGGAGGTGCAATTTCACAACAAATGTTCAAAGACTACGCTATAGTAATTGCCATCGTTTTTGCATTGGTTGCTATTATAGCAACAACACTTGGCCTAACGATAGCAATTCGGGTTAACGGATTAATACGTGGTAGCAGACGTGACAGCAGCGGCAGGCCTGATTACGTTATTGATAAATATAAATAAGAATTCCAAATATTCCTGAGTATTTTATAAATTAGATATACGTATTGATAGCAGTTATTCAATTTATATTTTGATAAAGGACATACAATGAATTACAAACACATTTGTCTATAATTTCATTGCTATTTAGGACTCTTCCAATTGGCTAGAATGCCAGCAGCCATGTTACAAATGTAAGTCTTGTGTTCAGCGATGTAGTCCAAGGACAGATTAGGGAGCTTCAAAGACAAACCATCAAAGGCAGTAGCTTTTGAATTAGGCAGAGATCTTAACGTCAGTTGTAATGTTGTGCCTACAGCATTCATCAATTAGCAAGCAAGCACACACACACACACACACACACACACACACACACACACATATATATATATATATATATATATATATATATATATATATATATATATATATATATATATATATATATATATATATATATATTAGTGGATGAAATAAAACCTTTATCAGATATCAACGTATGTAATTAGAAAAGAGTAAAAATTATAAAAATTGGAATTATAATAATAGCGTAACATTTCTAACGGCGTCTTCTCACGAGAAATAAATTTGATCGTTTAAACTTTCATTGTGTCTTATTTGCATCATACCGGTGAAACGTAAATATAGGCCACATAATGAAATCTGGATCTGAACGCCCTAAATCCAAAATAAAAGCTACCTTGATCACAATATAACCGGTCGCTCATAGTATACTGTGAAACTTAAGTAAACATTGACATTGCATTTGTGAACTGAAGAAGCTGGTCGCAAAATTTATATGCGTCCAAAATGTAAGCAATTTTCGAAAATAGTTCATAAATTTTACCTTGAAGTGTCTGATCGGGATGACATATAGCCTTCACAGACAAAAAACTCTCTCTCTCTATATCTCTATATATATATATATATATATATATATATATATATATATATATATATATATATATATATATATATATATATATATATGAGCCGTTATGAACTAGCTTAATACCAAAATACTATTTAATACAAACCAGACTGATCTTTCATTTAATCTTCTGCCGATATACACTGTAGAAGTATTTAGAAAATGCAACAAGTGGTTTGATGCTGTAGGCGGTTACAGGATAAGTGATATGGAGGTAAACATTATATTTTTCAGTGACATCGTCAGTGATCTACCCAGGACTATTTAACGTCACGGCCTGGACACTAACATTTCAACCTGTAGAGTGTTAGACCTTCCACCCACGCACGTTTTGTTATGTACGGATAAAGCGTTCGTTTGTGTTCAGACTGCCTGAAATCGTTTAATTCAAAATAATCTAACTTGCGGAACCTAAGGACCTTTCACGTGGAAGGTAGAGTGCATTTAATCTCCATTCCCTTTGTCAGCAATCTGATACATAATAATTACTTTCACCTAGGCCAGATCAGCGACACTAAACACGGTCACGTGATATGAAAGAGAGAAAGAGGCGATGTCCGAAGTCGACAAGAGTGAAGAAAAAGAAAAATATTAATACGAGGTCTAATCGAATATTAAACGAATACGTACCATTTCATTTACGTTCAATCCGTCTCTTAGAATCATTTACTAAATATTCAGCAAAAACAGCTAAATATCTAAGAAAACCCTAAAATTCTCATTCCCCAGCACTCACATACGAGCTAGCACATGATTCACATACTGATCAAAATAATGTAGGCAGTCATAATAACTATGAATACACTGCTAAGTATCCTATTTCAAACAATATAGCAATGGCTTCTTGTTAGGCTTTCCATTTTATAATATTTTTGTCCTGTCTTTTCTTTTAGTTGAATTTAGCAAAGGCTGAGATTACAAACCGACCAACGTAGCTACTAAAGAAAGGTAGACCAAGAAAGATCACCATCATTTATACATTGCGTAAAACCCTGTATTGATACTGCTACACTGCGAAGCATCATGTTTGTTGACGAATGTTGTCTCCTTGCCAGTTCAAATACCTACTTATCGATCTGGGTGATATAAAGTTGAAGGTGAATGACATACAAAACGGCGCTGTTTGACGATAGGTTACAGAGTTGCTGAAGTATACGTACATTATAAACTTTATAATCAAATGCTTGCTTTCAGCAATTAGTGCCAGTATAACAATGCTGTTTAACAAGTAATTTTTAATTTTAAATTTTAAATAATTAAGTAAATTTTAATCACGCTCTAGTGAATAGGTCAAAAATTTATGGAAATTATCGCAATATTTGTACGATGAATAATGATAATTACTTTGAATTTAAACTTGAATATCAAGTACCAAGATGAAACTTATTATTACTTTGTTAAATAAACACCATGATATATTCGGCAGTTTGAACATCGTATGTAGTCATTCGGTGCGTTTCAAAGAATCTCCAATAAAATATGGCTCTCGATAAATGAGGATACATTTGCACTCAAACGTAAATCTCCACTCTATTTCCTCTAGACGAATATAGTCATTTCAGCAGTAAAAAAAATCTATTTATTCGAAAGTCTATCTATTCATCCCTCATCCATATGCATACTTACACACATACCTAACTTAGTACACTGTTCAAGGTGTGTATATAGATATATATATATATATATATATATATATATATATATATATATATATATATATATATATATAGTTTAAATTTAGGGCAGAAATCGTACATCAGGTATTGATTTCGTGTTAGTGAATTTTGCTAATGGCTTGTAAACACTTGGAAGATCTGCAGGCGTTGTTGTAACTTATTTTTAGGATAATATGCTGAATTAAATATTTACTTAGAAAGGTCAAGAGTTCAACGCAAGGATATGTGATTCAAGACCACACATGCCATTAAATATATTCTTTTGATCTTTTGTTTGTATTTTAGCATGGCTAGAAATAAATCGTTTTAGATTTGAGAAGACTTTATTTTTGGCTGGTCACTAGTTGATTTAGAAAATTTATAAAATCTCAGGATAATGCGAAAGAAGAGAGCAGCTTGTTCCATGAATACTCTTCACAGCAATTTAACTCAGACGTGTTTTAATGGTATCTTTATCTCAGTTAAGTTCCTTATATAGTTCATTGTTGAATAATTTCAGTATTAAGTTAAAAGGTACTAGGACTATCCCACTTTATATTATGCACACAAATGGACGCAACATATTAAAATATGAGCGTTGATCATGTTCATTTTCTAGAAACATTGCTTGTCGATTGAAATGATTGGAGTTTCTAGTGTAAAAATCCTTTCCGGAGAAGTAATACTTTTTAAAAAATTTTATTGATAGTTTTAAAAACTGCTTTCAGCTGAATGCAAATAACACAGATTGCTGACTTGTAAGTCAGAAGATAAATGAAAGAGTAATATAAATAATTTTCTTAGTATTTAAAATCGTATGCAATAACAGCTTAGGACACAGTTACTGTAATGATAACATAAATATAAAGTCTTATAGTTCCATTCGAATATTTAAATTTCTTTGTTTTACAAACTCAGATATGTATGTCATTGTGTCTGTGGAGAATGTCAAACGCTCATAGGGAATATTTGCGATCGTGTATACTAATAATAATAATAATAATAATAATAATAATAATAATAAAATTAATAATAATAATAATAATAATAATAATAATAATAATAATAATAATAATATATTTCTTTTAAAGCTTAAAAGTCTGTTATCATTGTTTGCTATTAAACAAACGTAACACAACCTGCTCATCACGAGAAAAGGTTAATGGGAAATACGTTTTCCCGTCCAAGAGAGAGATATTGATCACAGTAATCTTTTTACTACGCTTTCTCTGTAATCTAATCATGATAACAAGAGAAATTCCCTCAGTGCAGAACAAGAATAAGATTCCAAGGTCTAATGTATGTTCCAGAGAGAGAGAGAGAGAGAGAGAGAGAGAGAGACACACACACATACTGAGAACAAAATAGTGGTATCCACTTCATACGATCTCGCTTAAGATGAAATCCCATTTAGTATAAACCAAAATGATTTTACTCATCAATCTTGATAAAAATGAGAGAGAGAGAGAGAGAGAGATACTCGGGTGCAAATTCTAAACAGACTTGACTAATATTTCGTTACAAATTAACAGGTATATGATCAGGACGCTGGTACATGACAAGTTGCAAGAAAATTTCCAGGCCTCGACCGAACGCGGCTGGAATGGTGAAGAAAATTTCCACATTTTTTTTCTGTGCAAGGCCACAAAGTGAAATCAAGTTGAGAGACATGGCGCTTGCCCAGCCTGTGTAATCAGCTATCTATACCGAGAGTGAAGCATAAGACAAATAATTAACGTGACGGAATTCAAATAAGAAATCGAACATTACTAGGACGATACTGGTTGGATATGACCCTCCAACAGAGCAGCGAACTTCTGGATCCTGTTGATAGTGTAAACAGCGTGCCACATTAGAAACCCACACTAACCAGGTCAAAATGGCCAGACCCGGCCAACAAAAGATCAGCAAACTGATGGCATCAGTCTGAATCCTGTATATGATGTTCTCTTGGGGCCAAAATGATGAACATTATAGATTCTGAAGCCAAACTGCATTTCACCTTTCGGCGTACGAATTCGTCTTGATCAGCAAGTAATAAAAAGAAGTCTTGCTCAAACGGCAAAATTATATGTTCCAGAATCAGTTGGTTATCAGACTCTCACCATAATATAGGATTGATCTTTGGTAATTCATTAATTGATCTGAAGTTTCATTTCTCGGAGTAAAATAAGTAAAATAAGAGCGTTCTATCGTTGCCATACGTCCATGTATACAGACGGCTCCAAATGTAGCAACTGCCTTGCAAGATCCCATGGCAATATCTCGTGCCGGCAAGGGGGTCATGTCTCCATTTGTACTTCAGAAGTTACAAATCTTTTGAACTAGACTGGAACCTAAAGCACACAATATCGTCATGTTTTTATATTCACTTTTCACACTGAAATTCTTTTCAAACCTTAAATATTATGACCCATTCATATCCTACTTCATAGAATCAAAACGTGATTTGCTCATACATTCAGCAAAAAAAGTATCACCTACCGTTGGCTGCCTACTGAACTATATATTAAGGGTACCTGAAGGGCAGCTAAAGCAGTCAAAGGCACTCTGCAGCCATTCCGTTGTGAATTAAAGGTTCCCTATACTGACTTGTAACGTTATACAAGTCGGCAAACAAACTCGGAAAAATCAAATCCGTGTTTAGAAAGCAGCATATCTGCTACATAATAAATCGCAGAGATGAGGTGGCATTATGCTGATCGCGCATAGGACACTCAGAGCTGACTGATACATATCATATGAAGGGTTTAACCTCGACCAGACTATATACACTGCCATGTTCACAGACAATAGGACACATTCCTGTGGAGTGAGTGAATTCCCATCGTTTAAGACATTCGGGTTTTCATTTCAATTTTATTAAAGGACTTCATGATGATGTACCACAAGATTAAATCTTGGACGTTTCCAAAAAATACGGGTTATAAAGGAAATTTAACCGTAACGTTTTGTTTGTACCGTTATCATTTATTTTGTTGATCTTTTAAATAACTTCAACATCATTACCTTGAGCTCTTTCTTGAAATACTGTACCTTTATCATTATTTGGAAGCCTTTATCTTCCTATCGTTTAGGTTGCAATTCCATATCTGTGCACATGATAGGCTATACATAGCGGCCAGTATATTTGGTGGAGGAGGAACCGTGAAATAACCGGGAAAAGCCGCGGATGCTCAGGAAGCTACTTGCAAATAAATCTCACCATTTGTTCTACTAACCTAATACATGTCACATGACATACTTGAGACACGATATCCCTGTATCATAGTTTGATCTTTATTTTATGCACATGAACAGATCAATGTATGTCATAATTCTTACAGATCTTTTCGAGGCAATAGATTGACCCATTACACATAAATTATACAACAACTAAAATTTGTTTTAGGCAAGAAAGAGTAAATCTTTTCGAGGCAGTCGAGTGGCCCTGAAAACTGCCGTTGGTTTTTATGTTAACACCATTTCGTTAACATAGAGGGCATCTTACTGATCTTCTTCTCTTTCTTAAACTTCGTCTAACCTCGCTTCATACAACCTTGTCTTTCCACATAAGTCCTTCTTTTCCAAACAGACGTATCAGTGATCCGGATGACGGTCCATGATGACTTAACATACATGGGTAAGTCCGTACGGAACAGCATCGACGACGCGAGAGTAGAGGAGTCAACGTTTGTCCACATCTTGTGACGAGAACAGGTGAAGGGAATGAAGTGAACCGCGTTTGTTTATAGTAGAAGACCGGATCGAAACGGATTGAGATTGTTCACCAATCCCAGTACGCGTTACAAAATTCAGTCACTTCGCAGAGTCTGTCTTCCAATCCAAAGAGACCTACCTGTGACGTCACATTCCCTATATAGGTGCGCTAGCGTCTGTGCGCAGTGAATCGCTGGGACCTTGTTTTTTGAAACAATACGGAAACTAAGAAGACGATGATTTGGGGTGCACCGACCGTGGCGAGGAGAAGTGGTGGTATAGAGGCAGTCACAAGAGTCAACACGGGTTTTCCTCCAGAAGAGGGCGATTTCAATTAGGATTTAGTGGATTTTCTCTCTTCTTCGCAAGAATTTGTTCCGGTACCAGCGCCTTCGCCAACTTCTCCTTCTTTACCACACGTCGGGGATTTTAAACAGAGACAGAAAGAAGAATTGGAGGAATTATTACAGCAGCAGAAAGAAGCAGAACAACCTTTTCTCCTTGAACCGCAACAGCGAGAAGAAGAAGAGGCAAGAAACGACTGGAAGAAGAAGAAACAGAGAAGAAACAAGGTCTAGGAGAGAAGGAGAACTGTGAGACTCAAACGGTGACGGTACTCTTGGACATTTTGGCAGAGTTAAGGAGTCTGAAACAAATCTGTCAGACTTCTTTATTACGACCCAAGAGAAAAAGACCTTCCCGAGCCAAATAGCCCAAACCGGTTACTACGCCTAAGATACCACCCCTAGTGATTTCTACCAAATCATCGACAGCAGCAAGTCCAGAAGTAGGCCTTGGTTGTAGCAAAGGCTTAAGGCAGTTAAAGCTGATTGTTTCCCAACGGTCCTTTTCAGGACCACCCACTTCTTTCGAAAAGAGTTAATATTTATTTTGCCAAAATCGATGAAAACTCAAAATCCCTTTTTTAACCTCAAGATGAATGTGTGTGAATGCGTGAATGTAGGCCCTTAATCATTCTAACAAATCAAAACCATGAGACACTTACGTTTTTCTATCTGGTCTATTCTGGTAAAAAGTTTAGAATCCAATTCACAACACAACACAACACTTTAAAAAAAAAACTTCATAGACTTCTTCTGTGTCTTTTTTTTTTTTGTTTGTTTGTTTGTTTTTATTTTTTGTTCACGCTCCTTGTTTTCTGAATTTCTTCACTTTTATATGCTTTTTCTCCTCCTCTTCTTCCTCACTTTTTTCTCGTCTTCTCTTTTCTTTCTCTCTTCTCTTTCTGAACGTCTCTAGGTTCTTGCTTTGTCGAGGGCACCTCTTTTTCTTCTTCCTGCTCTTCCTGTTTTTCTTATGGCAGTCTGAAGACCAATGTCCTTTCTCTTGACAATGATAACATGTATCTTTCCTTTTGTCTCTTTTGACACCTGTCTTCCTTTTATGACGGTCTGGACATTCTCTAGCCCAATGCCCTTTCTTCTGACAGATATAGCAAGTATCTTGACTTTTATCTCGAAAGGAGGGGGAGTAGTCCGTCGGCTTGTCTGAAGAAAACTTTCTTATGACACCTCGCAAAGCTCTGATCAGAAATTCGATCTGTGTGGGCTCTTCCATCGTGCTGGTCGGATTGAGAGTGAAATGAATACTGATAGGGAAGGCACTAGCCGTTTATATATACACTAACCCTGACATGAATATAAAGGTGTCCATGGCGTTTCAAATGTAGTCATTTGACTTTTTGCAGTCAAGATGAAACGATCGCATCATTTCGTGAAGAAAGGAGAAGAAAGTAAGAGGCAGAAACATGACTTATCGTCTCGCACAGTAGCTGACGTCTTGGCTCAAATTCATGCCAGCGACTTTGAAGATGACATCAGTGAACCAGAATCCAGGCCCAGAGAATCTACATCCAACCAAAGTCCGCCATCACCACCAGTAAACCCTGAAAAGTAGTACCACATTCGAGAGATGGAAACACGCTCCTCAAGAAAATTTAGAACCATAGCCTACATGTATGCGGTGAAGTTTAAAGATTTCAAGTCCGACGTACCGTTGGAGAAAGCAGAAGGGTTCATCACTGATATGTGGGATTCTTTGTTAACCACACTGATACAGCAATGTGAAGCTAAAGAAGACGACTGCTTGAGACTTTCCATTCATCACGACAGTTTGAAATCCCCCGTTTGGATCGAGTTTAGCAGCCCAGCAGAATTGACACCTTCCAAAGTCATCGACAAGATTCAACACGTGCAGCACTCCAACGACAAGTTTCACATCACCGACGGAAGAGCGACACTGTTCATGACCCACGTGTCTCTTTCTCAAGGGACAGGACACAAAAAGGTATTATTGGTGGACGACCTTCGCAGCACCAAAAAGATTCTCATCCAAATTAACATTCCTCAAGACCAGATGTTTTTAGCCCGTGTCATTGTGGTGGGACGAACGTATGCCGACAAGAACGCTACGGCAGAATGGAAAAGAGCCTGGAAAACTATTCAACGACCGGACCGAGCCAAACAACGAACAGAAGCAGAAACCCTGTTATAGCAAGCAGGCCTATCCAAAGTCACCGCTTATAGCATTCCTCAAATGCACAAATTGCAAGACGTCTTGGCTCCACGCTACACCTTGAAAGTGCACCCTCAAGATGTGCTCGGACCTCTGTTGTTTCGAGGTAAAGATTTCAAAGACGGAAATACATTCACGTCTATCATCACTATGAACATTTTGATGCCATTACCAGTATCACTGGATTCCTGGGGTACAAATATTATTGTGAGAAATGTGACTATGGATATAACAATCGAGAGCAACAAAAGCATTGTGGATCGAAATGCTCAGGATGTTGAGCCTCTAAGCCCTGACTTGACGAAGGACAAGAACGAGTGCATTTGCTCTGCTTGTCAACGCACGAGTGTCGGTCCAACCTGTTACCAACAACATTTGAAGATGCAAGGTTCACAGCAGAAAAGTGCTTGTCAACTCCTAAAATTGTGCCCTACTTGTGGATAAGGCATACGTACCAATAATACCTAGGCGCACGTATGTTCAGGAAAGAAGTAATGTTAAATTTGTCGATAAATCGTTGACTTGGAACACCAATGCTACATTCAAAAATACCGTTCTAAACATGAAGAGGAAGAAGATTACCAGAAAAAAGGTAATTTCATCTTTTTCGATTTCGAATGCATGCAAGAGACTGGCATTCACATTCCTAATTTCTGCGTGGCTCAACGAACGTGGGAGAAGTGCATGCAAGAGCCTATCTTTATTCATTGCCCTCACTGCAGCAAGATTCCTGGAGGACATGAAAAAATCTTTCGGAGACCGAACACGCTGGCCGATTTCGCCCAATGGATCTTAGACCCTATCGACGAGACGTGGAGCCAAGAAGATCTCGAACGTTACGGAGATTGTCATCCCTATGCCACGGTGATGGCTCACAATTTTTCGGAATACGATGGACAGTTTCTTCTCATATACTATACGCAACAAGGCACCACCGAACGTCCTAAAGTTACTTTGAACGAAGCCAAAATCATTTCCATGCAAGTGGGACAAGTGCAGTTTAAAGATTCGATGAGTTACTTGGCCATGCCTTTGAGTAGCATGCCTTAAACGTTTAGAATGACAGAAATGGCCAAAGGCTATTTTCCGCACTTTTTCAATACACGCCGTTCTACCTCATTTGCCTGAGGCTCACTACTACGACCCCGACAACATGCGTACCGAACAAAGAAAAGCTTTCTACGCTTGGTACCACACTCACGCCTCGGACCCTTTCGACTTTCAGGAAGAAATGTTAAAGTATCGTCGTTCCGACGTGGACATTTTACGGCGTTGCTGTGGAAAATTTCTAGAATTGTTCATGGAACAGGGAGAGATCGATCCTTTGAAAGAAGCCTGCACCATTGCCAAAGCGTGTTCCTTAGTGTATCGTCAACGATTAATGCCCGAGAACAACCTTGGCTGTGATAAGTCCTCAAACGTCGAACTTTGTCAAACGTCAGTGCTCGGTCAAAGCCCTACGCTGGTTACATTACTTGTGCGACAAGGAAGACAAATGGATCCAACACGTTTGCAATGGAGGAGGCGAAAAGACCATCGGAAGGTATTCAGTGAATGGTTGGGACTTAGAAAACCCTCAGATCGTGTACGAGTTTAACGGGTGCTTATTTCACGGATGTCCCATCTGCTAGACTCAACGTGACACTAAAAATCAGTTTTTACAACGGACTATGGAAGACTTGTACCAGGCTACTTACCAACCTCGATTGAAGTTAGAACAGCAAGGAAAGCAAGTGATAGAAATGTGGGAACACGAGTACGATCACCTTTTGAAAACCAATCCCGAGTTTAAGCGCATCGTGGAAAGTTACAAGATGGTGGACCCTCTGAACCCGCGGGACAGTTTGTACGGAGGAAGGACGAATGCCACCTGTTTGCTGTACCAAGCCAACGAGGAGAAAGGAGAAGAAATAAAATACTTGGACGTGTGTTCTCTGTATCCATACGTGTGCAAATATTGTCGCTTTCCCGCAGGGCACCCGCAATTGCTGACGGAACACATCAATCTTGACTGCATTCGAGAATACGAAGGATTGATCAAGTGTAAAGTCTTGCCTCCCACAAACTTGTACCATCCCGTTTTACCACATCATTACCAAGGAAAACTGATGTGTCCCTTGTGTCGTAGTTGTGCCGAAACGTGTAACTAAGGCAAACCTTGTAAGCACCCTCAGGAAGAACGCGCCTTGACAGGAACGTGGGTCAGCGTGGAATTGTTTAAAGCTCTGGACTTGGGATACCAACTGTCAGAAGTGTACGAAATTTACCACTTTCCCAAGACAGAAAAATACTACAAGGGCGACGAGACTCAGAAAGGCATTTTCGTGAATGCCTTTTTGGAACTGAAACAAGAAGTCAGCGGCTATCCTTCCTGGTGCCACAGTCCCGAAGACCAAACAAAATTCAAAGAGAAATACTGGGAGCAGGAAGGCATCACTTTAGACCACGTGGAGAAAAACGAAGGAAGGCGATCCTTTGCCAAAGCGATGTTAAATTGCTTGTGGGGTAAAATGGCACAACGACCGTGTTTACCCAAGACGGAGTATTTGACAGAGCCTTTCCGCTACTTCCAGATGATTCACGTCAAAACCAAATACATGAAACACGTAGATGTCCTTCGTGAGGACTTGATCTTAGTCAATTACGAAGAAGAACTGAACTTTGTAGATAAACCGACGAATTTGGAAATATAATCATTGCGGCCTACGTGACAACCCATGATCGCTTAAAACTGAAAGAAGCTTTAGAATTGTTAGGAGATCGTGTGCTGTATTTTGACACGGACTGTTGCATCTATATCGATTGCCTTTGTCACTTTCACCCTGTAATCGAAGGAGACCGTTAGGAGCCTGGACGGACGAGCATCGCAGCGACAAGATTCTAAGTTTTGCAAGTGGCGGTTCAAAACCTTACGGCAACGAATACCGGGATAAACAAGGAGAAGTGCACACGGAGTGTAAAGTGAAAAGATTGACTCTCAATTATCGCACCAGTCAAGTGGTGAACTTTGGCGTATTGAAAGAAGCTTTGGAGGCTGGACAGGATCGAAATTTTAAAGTGACCATCTCCGAACCTCACAAGATTGTACGTTTACCCACACACCAAATCGTCAGTCGGCCTTTGGAAAAAGTGTATCAAATTGTGTACAAGAAGATAGTTCGGCTTCCCAATCACTTCACTTTACCTTACGGTCACACCGGTATACAAAAGTATGGTTCCAAGACGATAGCCACCAACAAGAAAAATATGGCTTCGACACAGCAAGAATCGAGTAAGAGGCCCACGGAGAACTCCAAGTTCAAACCATACGTATTTCCTGTTTTCTTACCTGATTATTGTAGTTGTGCCAGCCGATTGGAAACGTTTCAAAAATGGCCCACGGATAGGGAAGGATTACCTACTGCGAATGTTTTAGCTAGAACAGGATTTGTCTAGTTGGGACCTGAGACTGGAATGGAATACGAAGTACAGTGTTTCAGTTGTGGTCTGAGATTGCGTATGGATTGATGTATCTATAAATATTCATCTATTCTGGAACATACTCAATGGTCTCCGCACTGTCCTTACCTTTCTATGGCCTTTCCACCCATCGCACTACGGTTCAGGTATGACGGTACCTTAAAGAAGATAGTACCGTTGTCCAGGAAGAAAGAAAGGAAGACTTCCAAAACTAGTCATAAGAAAACAACGATGTAGAAGCTCGGGACTTCATTACGACTAGTATAAAAAGGGACAACGTCCAAGACCAATAGTTCATTGTGACTACCAACTCCAAGCAAGAAAAATGAATCCTTTCAATCAGCAAGCATCAAGTGAGAGCAAACTCCAGTGCGATGCTGTGCCTTGCGATTGCAGCGATGCCATACGCTGTGACCTCAGCGATTCGGTGTCACATTATGGGAACTTTGCTATGACTAGACCTACCACGGAAAGTGATGCTGTTCGTGTCAAACCTGACGGATGCGAAAGCGATGTCACTCGTCATCGTACACTTTTTCACTTTACTGGTTTTCATGGTGGATGTCATCATGAAACCATGAGTCTACCACCCTTTGGATGTCATCCAAAACTGAGCAAACTCCTGCGGATTTCACCGTACCCTCATCGAAATGAACCTGTGAAGGACGAATATTAGTTCCCTGTGCGTTTGCCTGAATACTGCGACTATGAAAGTCGATTCCAAACCTTCCGAGGAAAATGGCCAAAATATATGGGAGGACCTACCCCCGAAGAATTAGCTAGAGCCGGATTTATCTACTTCGGCGAATGGGATAAAGTCAAGTGCTTCAGTTGCGGTGTGTCACTTCACGTGTGGGAACAGAAAAATTCCGCTTACCTGGAACATGCTTGATGGTCTCTAGATTGTCACTACCCACCTTTAGTGGGACCTCGTCATTGAAGTGGCATACCATGTTTAAGAAACCAGCTTGGCTAGGAATGAAACGTTGGACAACACCTAGACAAGTATTTAAACCCCATGTAAAAACATAATATTCAAAGATTACCAAAGAATTGCAAGAGAAGATCTACAAGGAAGTTTGGCAGCGACTTGACAGAGCCAAATCTCAATGGGTGACTAAGGAACTTTCATGTCGAGAAATTCACGAGAGGAAACTGACAAAAGTCAACAAACAAGTCAGACTTCTCTGGATCAAGTGTGCGTTCTTCCGAATATTCCGCGGTAGGCCATTTCCATTAGAAGGTTTTAATGACATTCTTGACCGTTTCCTGGAATGGAAGTGGCCAGAAATTACTCACCACGTTAGTTACGTTAGCTCTAGGAGGTATAAAAACTGACTACCATGCCACGAACTTTATCAGTTGTGATACAACAGATTCCGTGGAAGGAAATCAATGACAATATTCAAACGGTAGAGGAATACCATCGCATTTTACGAGAACTGTGTCCATTGAATTGGGGTCGACGTGTAGTGTGTGTCTTAATGACTTGCTTTCTGGGATTTCGTTTACCAGCCGATTCATTGTGGACTCTTTACGAACAGTACATACCATTCCATAAAGCGTAAAAGTGATCCCTTTAAATGTACACGAGAGACTCATTCTGTTAAAAGCTTTGCGCTTTCATCTTGATACTTCGCGACCTCTACAGGAAAGAAAGATTCGTCAACTTTTAGGTACTGAAGATGTGTATGACGATGTGTGTGTAGCTTGTGACTTACATCCTCACTGGAAAGATGTATGTGATTGGAAAAGTTGGGGTTTTGAGGCTTGGACAAAAGAAGTGTCACACTATGCCCAAGATTTGTCATCCTGACTTCCAACGTTCCCTGAAAAAAGTAACTTTTAAACCTGTGTTAGTGACAGTACCAGAAGAAGAACCACTCCCTTCAGGACAGGACAGGACCGTCATTGACATCCGCGAAAGGCCATTCCGGGAGAACCCCTGTGAAACTTTGCCCAGTGTAGAGACTCTAAAAACATTACACACTGTCCCTTAGGACACCACATCTTCGTCACCAAACATGTTGTACAGAGACTTGTTTATATTCCACTTTGATCGTTTTGATGTGTCTTTCATGCATGTACTTAACCATGTGGCTTTTATGTATTTTTGTCTTTCGTGTTGTTCACATTTAAAGATGGCAATAAACATGTCCTGAAAAAAGTATAAAAACTCTTGTCTTGTCTGTCTTCCTGTCACAACTGACATTCCGTGCACTACCATGGCTACCTCTACTGTCTCTGCTCCCTCTTCCTCCACTTTCAAAGTCATCGATGAACATTTAGATCGTGCTAGTTGGGAGGCTTTGTATCTTCGGCATCCCTTTAGCATGCTCATTGCTGGACCGAGCGGTTCAGGCAAATCGAATTTGTCAAACATTTGATCGAACATAAACATCATATGATCGATCGTTCACCTCAACGAATCGTGTGATGTTACAAAGAGTGGCAATCGGCGTACAGCCTTCTGAGAGAAAGTCAAGGCGATTCCATCGTCTTTGTGGAAGGCATTCCTGGCGAAGACAACGGGATCGTGTCTGACCCTAGTCAAACACATCTAGTCATCTTCGACGACATGTTAGGAGAAGGCGAAGAAGAAATTAAACTCTGGTTTACGCGCAAAGGACATCATCGTAATGCTAGTGTCATTTACATCACTCAAAATTTGTTTCAGCAAAGTAAAGCCCATTGCACCATCAGTTTCAATGCTCATTACGTGGTCTTGTTTAAAAACCTAGAGATAAATCGCAAGTGAAAGTCTTAGCCAAACAGTTAGGAACGCCTTGGCTGACTCATGCGTACGACGATGCCACTCAAACTCCATACGCCTATTTACTCGTGGATTTAAAACCCACCACCCCCGAGTATTTGTGATTTCGCACCCATCTGTTTCACCACTGGTGCCAAGACGGAGGGTCTGTCGTGTACATGTCCCCGTCGTCGACTTAACAACAACAAAAACAACCAAATAAAAATTGTTAAAAACATCGGTCACTTTGCCTCACAAATCGTCAACATGATGTCACTTCAGTCTCATCTTCACGTCAAATTGATTCGTGTCTCGTACGGCATCAGTCGCGAAAAAAATCCACAAATACGTGCTCACGTCTTAGAAGCTAGTCTCAAAGAAGTCTTACGGTGGTTTACGGTGACAGCACGTCAATTACTGCAAGGCATCATTCACATTCCACATCAAACCAAACGTTTTTTGTTTTGTTTTTTGAGAGAGAGAAACAAACTCGCCTTGACGCAACTGACCGATTCTCGCATCAACACTCAAACCAAAAAGCAAATCATTTTGAAACCTGGAGGTAGCGGTTCTCCAGGAGGTGACATCATTCGTTCCCTCTTAAAATGGTATCCCAATGCTCCCAAAGTCGTTCCCAAGAAAAATGCCACTCCCCGACGTACCCAGAAGAAAAAGAAAAAGAGCAGCGATGTCAAGGCCATGTCACAACCACAGAAAAATGAAAAGAAAAGTCCACAGAAAACTGCTTCTAACCGCAAGAGAGGCACTGCCGCCAGGACGCAACCTTACATTCGCAAGCCCCGGCCTGCCGCAACAACGATGACAGCGTCTCCAGTAGTCGCAGCTTCTTCCACTTCTCCGTTGCTGATGATGCCTGCCAAACCCGATTTGACACGTGTCTTTCCTAATTTGATGAAACATTGGGAACCCGCTTCTCCAAGAACATCTTCAACAGCGGTGACACCATCTTCCACCTTAGCGGCAGCGGCCACTGAACAAAAAGTACCTGCCCCCAAAATTAAAGTCCAAGAGAGGTCGGGCATGTTAAAGAGTTTACTGGATTTTTCCAAGCAAGAACTGTCCCGAGTGAGTCCGTTACGAACCCCGCCACGACGTGTGATGCCTGCCATGAAAATGATACGACGTGCCGACAATCAGTGGCGACGCATTATAGTATAAAAAGACCTGAGGCAAACAATAGGGATCAGAATTTTTGTGCTGATGAACGCCCAAAGATGTCCCCTCCAAGAAGTGCACACCGTTACCATCGTCGTCCTTCTTCTGTTCAAAAATGAAAACGAGAAAAAAAGGACAGACACGTCATTCCAAATAAAAACTTTGCCAAATATTGACGTCACCCTCATTAAAGACACACTCATCCAAAGACAAAAAGGAGCAACCAAAGAGGAGGATTTGCTATGCATCTTTTGTTACCACAGATTCTCAAAGGAAATAATTTATTACCGCCAGCCTCCAAAGACGTCATCGATACCGGGTGCGAATGTTGTCTGAATGTCTTGAAAGGCACAATACCTTTGTCTAAACACCAGAAAGAATGCTTAGCCAAACATCAACACGTTCTTTGCCAAATGGTCCAAAAGAAAATACTCATTCATCAAAAGAAAATGATCTTGGTGCAACGCGGAGGAATTTTGCCCTTTTTACCCATGTTTGCGAAAGGAGTAATGGGAAGAATAGGAGGATCCTTGCTGAAAGGAATATTGGAAACGATGGGAGGAATCCTGGGAGGATGAAAATAAAAAGGTCAAAGAAGATAAAATGTACCTCTGGAGTCAAAAGATCTCAGACGTGACCATTCAAATCTGATGGAAGGACGAAAACTGACTTTAGTACCTTACAAACGATTGAGGGAATACCATCGTTGGCAGGAACAACGGACCCCACATTTACCTCCCAATCCTCATTTGACCAAGATGTCCCAGTTACAACATGAATTACAATCGTTAATGGATCTCAGCGATTTGTCAGAAACGGAAAAATCTCAACGGTACGGTCAACTGTTGCAACTACTGCAACTCTTTCACCAGAAAGCCTTAGACGAAACAGCCCTACCCACTCCGAAAGATTTTAAGACCCTGATGAAAAGTCTATCGCCACCACCCCCAGCGGTCAAGACAGACGCAGCCCCACTGGTGTCTGAGGAAGAAGAGGCACGAGAAGTCTTTCAAACACCGACAGCAGCTCCCATTCTTAGTAAGATTGCAGCGTCCTTGCTGACCCCTTCCCCTACACCACAACGAGAAAAACTTAAAGCTTGGGTTAAAAAGATGATGTTCACTCCTCCTTCAACAGACGTTAAAAGGAAAGAAGGGAAAAAAGAAGTGAAAAAAGAAAAGAAGACCAAAGCCATCCCATTACCGCCACCGCCACCACCACTACCTTCAACTTCTACACCCGTGGCACATCGGACACGTAAAGCCGTTTCTAAACCACCCCCTCGCCCCATTCAGAGTAGCATCAGCGAAGAGTGGATCACTTATTACAAAATGGAGGTGTTAGCCAGCATTTACTACGATCCCTCCCATCCCATGGGTTACGGAGGAGTTTAGAAATTGCATCGTGCTGCCAAAATTTGACTGAAAAGTATCCGTTTACCTCAGGTGCAACGATGGTTATAAGAACAGGCCACGTACACCTTACACAAACCAATTCGACGAAACTTTTTCAGAAGACGCACACGAGTGGAGCGTATAGATCATCTATGGCAAGCCGATTTAGCCGATGTCTCTCATTTGGGCACCTACAATCGCGGCTACAAATATTTGTTTTGTGTCATCGACGTCTTTTCCAAATTTGATTGGGTAGTGCCATTGACTTCCAAATCGAGCAGTGAGTTACTGCGAGCCCTCAAACTGGTGTTGAAACAAAGCGGGCGTCACCCTCTTCGATGGCAAACCGACAAAGGCACCGAATTTCTGAACCAAGCTTTCCAAAAGGAATTGATGAAACGTGACATACATTTTTTCACCACCGAGAATCCCGAAACCAAAGCCAGCATCGTGGAACGTTTTCAACGCATCTTGAAAGAACGCATGTGGAAATATGTTACGCATCAACACACTCTCGAGTACATTGACGTCTAACTGCACCTCGTCCAAGCGTACAACCAATCTTACCATCTAAGCATCGGACGTGTCCTCTAAGAAGTGACTTCCGACAACGAAGTGACCGTCTTCGAGCGCTTGTTTGGTATGTCCCTGACGGTAACTGTCCCCAAGAAAGCTGGAGTGTTGGCATCAGAAGATTGGGTGCGCACTGGCAAAACCAAACGCACTTTCGACAAAGGTTACTTACCCAACTGGACCACCGAATTGTTTCGTGTCACTGAACGAGTGCGTGGCCGTCATACTCCCGTCTACAAATTGGAAGACATGAACGGGAAAGTGCTAAAAGGAACGTTTAACTTGCCCGAGTTACAACGTGTGATCAAAAATAAGACGAAGTGTACGAGATCGAAAGCATTCTCGATCGAAGAACTCGTAAAGTGGGAAAACGACGCGTCAAAGAAGTCAAAGTACGTTGGAAAGGATATCCTCCCAGTTTTGACTCTTGGATCGACGCTTCGCAAATCATCAACTATAAAAAGAAGTGACCACCATGCCCTTCAACACAGCCTCAACCGCTACTACTACCGCAGTGACCACTCCCACTCCCCGTTCTTCTCTGCAAGATCTACAAAAGCAACCCTTGTGGGTGTGGTGTGGAGTACGTGTGCCTAAAACGCAAATCGTCTTTTTCTGCCAAATCTTTGTGGTGTATATTGTCATCGGTGCGGCCATTGCCAATTTGGTTTTGCAAATAGGAGACAAACAATTGTGGACTATATTACTCAACAGTTGCATCGGCTACCTTCTTCCCAATCCGTCCCTGAAATATTCCCCTAACGGGAACAACAACGGAAACCTTGCGTCCAACGTTAGTCGTCCTTCCAACAGTCAACATAACCATTACAACAATCTTCTTTTAAACACTTCTTTGACTACCAGCGACCCCTCGAACACTAGAAGTCTGGAATTATGAATAACCAATTTTACTTAACGTTACCTAGTGACAGTACCATGGAAGTGTTTCCCAATAACACCTTATGCTGTTTCACGGCCAAATTACCTCAGGCCATCCAATTGGATCACGAAGCTCATTGGGAAGTGGCTTTGGTGGAAATGATTCACCCTACACACATCAAAAACATAATTGAAAATCAAAACACTTTTACAGTGGAAGTTCATCATGAGCAAGTGCAACAAAACTTGGATTAACACACCAATGCAAGTGACTCTATGAAATCAAAAGAAATCAAAGCTAAACGGAGCACTTATCGATTGAAAATTCCCCCTGGCTATTATTTTAGTGGTCAACATTTGGATTTGGTGAATGCGATTGCTTACAAGTTCAATACCGTTTTTGGCAAATCCTTGGAGAGAGCCAAAAAAGTGTTACCCTCGAATACCACAAAATAGCTCGTCGCCTAATGATGAAAGTTTCAGAGGACAAAGTATTAGCCATTACATTTTGTCCTGAATTGTATGACATTTTGGGTGGAGACCCCAAGTTTATCAAGATGAAAAACAAAATACCAGCTGTTACTGGCAACTTGGATTTTGTGAAATATTTTCGATTACCTGTAGAAATGAACCAAGTACTGAAAATTTGATCTTTGTGTACTCCAATGTCGTGGAGTACAACGTGGTGGGACACACCTCCGTACCGTTACTGCGTGTCATTCCTTTCAAAGTGGATTCTGCCACGAACGCTAACGAGGAAGGTGGAAACACCTATCAAGTTCACCGCGAATTTGTACATCCTCACTATTTATCCGTCAGTAAGTCGTATTTTGACACTGTCAACATTACTATAAAAGGAGATCTGGGACAAAATATTCATTCACCAAAGGGAAAGTCACAATGAAACTCCATTTTCGAAAACGATTACTCTAACCCCTTGTCAGTCATGTATCTTGTGTACCAAGGAATCGTTCGACAACGAGGACATGGTTTAGGAGATATGCTAAAATCGGCCTTTCGTTCGGTGGCTCCCGTTTTGAAACCAATGGTGACACGGGGATTGCACACCTTGAAAGATGCCGCGTTGACGCACGGCAAAGAATTTCTCCAAAATATCATCATCGACAAACAAAACTCCAAAGACGCTTTCTTGAGAGCAGGCAAAAATGTCTTGCTTCAAACGGGCAAAGACATTTTGGGCCGACGAGAAATTCCTATAAATGCCCCGGGCGCTGCCGAGTCAGACATTCCTGCTTCCCTGAGGCCACAGCAAGGACAAGGCAGAAAAAGACGACGAAGGCACCCCGTCAGAGGACTTCACACCACCAGAGCAAGAAAGACAAAGAAAAGAAGAACAGTCCAAGACTTAGACATCACAGAGACAATATGATGCACCAAGAGTCTTGCGCCTGTTCCAAGTCGGAACTGGATCTGTTTGCCATGCCACCCACCATGATGACGATGCAAGAATCCCAATGGGTAGAATTTTATCCCGTCTCCTCTTTGACGGATTCAGCTCAAATCGAGTTTGCAATCAAAGGACAGCCAGAAGATTACCTCGATCTGAATAACAGTTCCTTGTATCTGAAACTCAAAGTGATAAAAACGGACAACACCAATGCGGGAGCCGATGCTAGAGTATCTCCCGTCAACAATTTCATGCACTCCTTGTTCAACGAAGTGTATTTGTATCTGAGTAACAAACTAGTCAGCAGTAGCATGGATACTTACCCTTACCGAGCGTACCTGGAAAATCTCTTTAAGTACGGAAAAGAGGCCAAGAACACTCATCTGGATGCTTGCGTGGTTTGGAAACCTGACACCGCAGGCGAGGACACGTTTAACGACACAGACCTGACAGCAGATGACAATCCTCACAATGTGGGCTTTAACGACCGTCGAAATAAAATCCTGCATGGACTTTGTTTAGAACTGATGGATCGTTTGCATTTGGACATGTGGCTGCAAGACAATTATTTGCTCAACGGAGTGGATATTCGCCTGAGATTGAATCGCAGCAGTGTCGCTTTCCATTTGATGGCTCATGCCAACGAGTACAAAACCATCATCCAAGAAGCCAGACTTTACGTGCGCCGCGTAGAAGTGTCACCTAAAGCGGGAAACGACATCAGTCACACGTTGAGCAGAACGACCGCCAAGTGTAGAGGACCATCTGTTCCAAGGACAGTTACCCAAACGTTTAATCGTTGGTTTCATGAGTAATGCCGCCCTCAACGGAACCCACGATCAAAATCCTTTCCAGTTTAAGCACTACAGAATGTCCAAGATCGAAGTGAGTCGCGATGGCAAGACCTTGTGTACCAAACCCTTGGAACCTGTCTTTGCCCAGAAGAATTACTTGAGATCGTACTTGTCCCTGTACGAAGCTACCGGACAGCTAGTACCCAACACCAGTTCCGGCATTATGTACGACGATTATGTAGAAGGTTATACTTTGTGGGCCTTTGATTTCACTCCAGACCAAGGCAGCGACGAGGGACATATCCTCCCTATAAAATCTGGTCAACTGCGTGTGGAACTTCAATTTGCAGAAGCTCTCGCCGAGACGGTGAACGTCATCCTGTATGCCGAATTCGATAATACCATAGAAATCAACAGTTTGAGAGAAGTCATTCCAGACTATTAGAAACTATGGAAGACTCCTATCCCTCTTTGAACAGTAGTGAATCTTTGGAAGTGGAATGGGAGGATACCGTGAAAGCAGAACCCAAAGACAAAGACGAAGACGAAGAGGAGGAGGTGGTCACGTCCAGATAGTGGGAACAAGAACAACATTTAGTGTCCTGTTTTGCCAAACACCTGGCGAATAAAATTATGGAATTGACCAAGAAAGATTGCTATGGATGTCAAAACGATCATCCCAGTCAAATTCAGCACGATAAACGTCTGATGATGAGTCAAGAAGAAACATTGGACGAGTATCTGGACGATGCTTGGAGTCTCATCTCAGAAGAAGCAGTGTTGCATGAGTGGTATAAAGGCTTGCGTGATCATTCCTACCCTCCACTGACTATTCTAGAGATCTATCGCATCGAATCTCTCTTAGCCCAGAGTGCGGAGATGAAACGAAGAAACGGTTACTTGACAGAGATTTTCAAACAAAAAGTCAGAATTGAATTGATGACTTATCATTACCTGTGAAAAAAAAACTACAAAACAAAAAATGGATACCTGGGAACTTTATTACCTTTTGAACAACAGTTCGTACACTGCTTCTTGGAATCCTGTCGTGTGTGCTAAAGATGAACCACCTCATTGCAAACCTCAAGACCATCAAGTTTATGTCACCAACACGGACGACAGTCATCTCCCAGGAACCCAATGGGTAGCCGTCTATGTCTCTAAAGAGGATTGTGTGGAGTATTTTGATTCGTATGGATTACCCCCTTTGGAAGACGACATCATTGACTTTAAGAGAAGAAATGCCTAGACGACACGATTCAATAATGTGAAATTACAAGGCACAGATTCAGTGGTGTGTGGACAATATTGTGTGTATTTTCTTCATCAACGCAACGTTAGAACACTTTGTGACTTATTTTGATCGTAACTCTTCTAGAAACGACGAGAAAGTAGATCGATGGTTTTGTGACTATTATGGTTATCTTTTGTCTTTAGCTAGAAAACGTAGTGTACATCAATGGCCTCATGACTTCCATCAGTGGAAATCTAACTTAATTTCACAACGTTGTCAACCTTGTCAAAAAAGTTTGTTTGAAATTATTGTTAGTTGTTAGTTATTAGTTGTTGGTTGAATACAAAATGTTGTGTTTTGAAAAAATGTGTCTGTCGTTTGTTTTCAAAAAGCACTGTAAATATATGCTCCTCTACCTCTCTCTCTCTCTCTCTCTCTCTCTCTCTCTCTCTCTCTCTCTCTCTCTCTCTCTCTCTCTCTCTCTCTCTCTCTCTCTCTCTCTCTCTCCCTCACCATCACATTAGCTATCATAGCGTTCCGACACTAAAACCGAGTAGGAATGTTTTCTATCGAGTCCGCGTTTGAACCATATAAAGCGGGTTGGTCTCCATTCTCGCCACCTGTCAGCTATAAACACTACCACCAACAAGCCTGATATCCTCTGCCTGCAGGAGACTCTCATAACAGAAACAAACAAGGCACTACCCAAAATAAGGGAATATGATGTTAACTTCCATAAGCACAGAAACCACGGGGAAAATGAGAAGAACTAGCTATTTATATACATAACACCATCACGGACGTAACAGAAATCGATACCAGCGTGTAACTACCAGGTAACCTCATCGAGCATCAAGCAATCACCGTCAAAATAGGACCAAAAAGACCAACTATATACAATATATATGACCCATACATCAATAAAACAAACCCCACCCAAAGCTACATAGAAATCCTTAAAGACAAAAATATCAATAGCATCATCTGCGGAGAATTCAACGCGCACAACACAGAATGTGGTAGTGACCACACCGACAACAGAGACAAAAACATCGGAAAATACACCAGAGATAAACAAATAATAATCCTAAACACAGGAACGCCTACCAGGATGGACCCCACCACCAGGAAATTTTCGTCGATAGATCTATCACTGGCAACACCAACTATTGCACATATCACGGACTGGGAAGTACTACAGCAAAACACGCTAGGAAGTGACGACTTCCCGATATGTATTACACTATACTTGCAAAACCCAAAGGAACAACAACGAAATACACCGAAATGGAAAACAGGTAAGGCGGACTGGAATCTTTTCCAAGAAATCTTAAGGAAAATACAGCTACAAGATCTACAAAATAACGACACTAACCAGTACTACAATAACATCACCCAGGCAATACATGCAGCAGCACAAGAAAGTATACCCAAAACACGCGGAAAAACTAATAAAACTAGCATACCGTGGTGGACCGACAACTGTCGAATTGCAATTAAAGAAAAGAAGACAGCCCTCAATCGCTTCAAACCCACGAAGCTAGCCTCTGACTTCATCAACTATAAACAGAAAGAAGCTAACGCACGAGCAGTAATAAAGGAAGCCAAAAACAACTCTTGGAAAGTCTACTGCTCCACCCTCACTCATATAACCAATTCAAAAGAAGTATGGGCAAAATCAAAGCCATGAGAGGAAAAGTTCCAACAACAACGCCAAAACTAGCAGAAGCAGAAACAAACCGGGATAAAGCAGAACAATTAGCACAACACTTCGCAAACTCCAGCAGCAACAACAACCACACTCGAACATTCATGACACAACGACAAGCTCTAGAAAAGGAATTCCCTCACCTATTCAAGGATTAAACTGTGGAACAAATCAACAATGACTCACCACTAAACGACAGCTTCAACCTACAGGAATGGAGAAAAGCTTTAAATAAAAAAAAATCCAAATCCCCAGAAGAAGACAACCTAGGCTATGATATCTATAAACACCTTCAAAAAAATATGCAAGCAATAATACTTGATATGATCAACCTGATATGGAAAACAGGAAACATACCAACATCATGGAAACAAGAAATAGTCATAGTCATCCCCAAACCAGAAAAAGACCCTAAAAATGTAACTTCTTACATTCCCTTCTAATTAACAAATACCAAATGTAGAATCATGGAGACCATGATCAACAACCAAGACACCATTTGGACCAAAACCAACTACTCTCAGAGAACCAAAGTGGATTTAGGACCAAACGCTCCACCATAGACCAGCTAATTAGATTGGAAGCCAGCATCAAACTTGCATTTAACGTCAAACGCAAAAGAGATAGACACCTAATAGTAATATTCCTTGACCTCGAAAAAGCCTTCGACCTAGTTTGGACCAAAAGACTTATCTCCAAGCTCAGCCAGTATGGCATAACGGGACGGATGCATCCATTGATCTCAAACTTCCTCACAGATAGACAAATTAAACCAGAGTAGGCGCCACGCACTCCAACACTTACACCCTGGACAACGGAACGCCCCAAAGAAGTGTAATAAGTCCAACACTATTCAACATTATGGTCAACAACCTTGGTGACTACATTAACAGCAACCATCAGTTTATCCCAATTTGCAGACGACAGCGGAATTTGGAAAGCAGGAAATCCCAGTAGCCAAACACACATCGAACACATACAACAGAACCTAGACGCTATTGCCAGATGGGCGAACAACTGGGAATTTAAAAATCTCAAGTACCAAAACTGTAGGAATGCTTTTCTCCCCAACCACCAAAAAAAAACCCATATACCTCAAACTCTACCTTCAAGGTACACCTGTACAATTCGTCAAACAAACACACTTCTTAGGAATGCTTCTAGACGAAAACCTCCGCTGGAAACCTCACATAACAACCCTAATCAAAAACAGCCTAAAAGATATCAATCTTCTATGAAATATTAAGGGAACAACGTGGGGAGCTGACCAACACACACTACTCATGTTATATAGATCATTAATCCGGGCCAAACTGGACTATGACTGCCAAATATATGCATCTTTCAAAAGCACACTACTTCAATAGCTAAACACTCTACAATACAAAGCACTCAGATTATGCACGGGAACGCTCCCCAATATCTCCATAGACGAACCACAGGTACTATCGGGAGATTTAACACTACATTTACGACGAGAAGAACAAATCTTGAGATATGCCATCAGAAACTCAATACATGCGGACACCAATCCAACCAAAATGACAATCCAAAAATGCAGGACACCATTCAGCGCAAAACTGGTCCCAAACCCCCCAGCAAGTAAGAGGGTACATACCCTCTGCGAAGAGATCAAACTAACAGATATCCAAGCAGAACAACATAAAATCAGCTATTCCCCCCCCCCCCGTTGGAGTAACAACGCTCCTAAAATAAACCTAACAGCCCTAACATTCGGATCCAAACAATAAAACCCATGGAGAATTCTAACGGGCATACACAAAATCACAGAAGAAACAAATAAAGGATACAACAAAATCTACACGGACGGATGCCAATTCAATGACCCCAATAGAACAGCAGCGGCCATTGTAATACCGCAACAACAAATTCAAATTGGCTGTAGACTCCCAGACGACTCCTCCATCTACACAGCGGAATTCGGGGCAATCAATGAAGCTTTAAAATGGATAAAGACCCAAAGCCACACCCGACATGTCATCATCACAGACACCCTAAGTGTACTTAAATCCCTAGAAACCGGCACATAAAAAAGCAGAGGAAATATGCTAGACAGCCATAAGAGAATTTTAAGAAAAACAAAACATCGAATTTTTATGGGTACCATCACACATTAACCTGACCGGAAATGACAAAGAGGACCTTGCGGAAAACCATAACCTCCGGAATAACGCTATACTCCCCCTTAATTACAACGTCCATGAACTATATAGCCAGGTTAAATACAGAATAATCAGAAATGGCAGCAGCATTGGAACAACACCAACAAGGACAGACACCTATACCAACTGCAAAAAGAGGTCACCCGGAATATCAAAACACCCAAAACAATGGAAAATACCGACCTCAAAATCATCAACAGGATAAAGACAGCAAAAATACTACTAAGAAGCAGCTTTGGAAGACATCTCAAAGAACAACCAAACCAAACCATCAACTGTCCGCACTGCCCCGTGCCAGAAACGTTAGACCATGTCTTCAACACGTGTCCAAGATAGCACATCCAACGAAACAACTTCCAGGAATATCAAAAGAGAATCGGATCACCAGCAACATACCCTGAGCTACTGGAAAAGGAACGGAACATTAACATCGAAACCACCTATAGAAACATAATACAGTACTTAAAGCAAATTAAAAAACATGGCAACATATAAACACACCCTAAAATACAACACACCTACAGCAACTACAACTACAACAACAATCAAAAAGGACTAAAGCACCAAAGTCGTGCTAGCCAAAGAGCAAGTCCACAACAATCACACAACGGCCGATAAATCTGACATCACACTAACCAACAAGGAAACTCCAACATCATACATAAACACAACTGCAAAAACAAGTACAGCAATAAACCAAAAGACTATAACAACAAACTCCTACTAACCAAAAGACAAATCCATAACAAATCTTCTCTCTACCTAACCTATTTGTATGTGAATCAAACCCAACAGTATAACTAACAATCAACCAACAACCCATTAACCTCAACAATATAATTTAATTAAATCTTTTTCTACCTGCCTCCCTCCCTCCCTCCCTGCATGATGCTAAATAGAATGTATAATAAAACCAGGGAATGCGAGATGGAGTGGGAGTTTCGGTTTACAGCCCATTTATGGGTATGTACCAGCCCATGCGCGGGCTGGAACCCTTGCCTCATCTCAAATCTCCTGCAATAACTTCGAACTAATAATACATCTAAATATTTCTCTCTTCTCCTCGCTTTCTTTCTCTACTCACGCCTCCTCCTCCTCCTCTTGCATGAGCCCTACATACATGACAACCAAGAAACACAATATTCTTTTAAAATATCGAGAGAAAAAAAAGTAGGAAGCGGGCAGGAGATGGAGGATGAAGAAACCAGTAGGAGGGAGGAAAGGAGAGCACAGAGGAAAGGGAAACGACCAACCCAATGAAAGTCGAACAAAATAGCGTTACAAGAACACCAAGAGAAAAACAAGGCATCGACTATCAAAATAAAAAAATAAAAAACCTTTCCCTTTTTCTTTTTAATGGGTCCAAAATAGGTGCTAGGGAAAATACACAAGCAAACACCTGGGTGGAATCCTTTAAACAACAAGCCTGTGTTGTTGAAAGATTTTCCACTACAAATCCCTTTTCTTTTCCGGACAAGCGAAGGGTAGCCTTTTCGAGTGACAATTTCACCTCGTAAGAAGGTATTATTGTTGACCCAACTTGAAAAACTACCGGTGGGGGTTTTTTGTTATGGTTTTTTTTGGGGGGGGGGGGGCAAAACAGGTGCTAGGGAAAATACACTAGCAACACCTGGGTGGAATCCTATAAACAACAAGCCTGTGTTGCTAAAAGACTTTCCACTACAAAGCCATTTTGTTCTTTTTTCCGGACAAGCGAAAGGTAGCCTTTTCGAGTGACAATTTCACCTCGTAAGAAGGTATTATTGTCGACCCAACTTGAAAAACTACAGGTGGGTTTTTTTAGTTTCTTTGTTTTTTTGTTTTTTGTTTTTTGGTTTTTTGGTTTTTTTCGGGGGGGGGGGGCCAAAACAGGTGCTAGGGAAAACACACTAGCAAACACCTGGGTGGAATCCTGTAAACAACAAGCCTGTGTTGTTAAAAGATTTTCCACTACAAAGCCCTTTTATCTATTTTTTCCCGGACAAGCGAGAGACTTTTCTATGCACCCAAAACAGGTGCTAGGGAAAACAAACTAGCAAACACCTGGGTGGAATCCTTCAAACAACTAGCCTGTGTTGTCAAAAGACTTTCCACTACAAAGTCCGTTTTTTCTCTCTCTCTCTCTCTCTCTCTCTCTCTCTCTCTCTCTCTCTCTCTCTCTCTCTCTCTCTGAGGTACTTCCTCTGGCTATTGAAGACCTCTTTCGATAATAGTTCTATCCACACAAAATCAGCCAAGATCCTTTGGCTCCACCGTCAAATATAACAGCTATCTTTAACAATGCGTGACTCTAACAAATATGGGAAGACTCACACCAAGCTGACTGAAACTATTTAGTACCGAAGAAGTACACCCTGTACCCAAAATTCCAACTACCATAAATAAAAGTAATGAAATTATAAGACTGGTTGCATAAGGTCAATTGCACAGATGGCTTACACGCTATAGGTCTTAGGGTTGTCCACTAGTACAACTGGACTAAATTTGACCAATCAAGTGCGGCCTGACGTTTTGAGGGCGTGTCATCGTTGGGCGGGTCCGGGGCGCGCTTTGGCCCTCCTCTGCGTGCGGGGCGGCGGGTTGCTGGTATGTGGTGGTGCCCTGTGTGTTGTTCCGTGGCGCCCTCCTGGGTCCCTGTCCTCCTTTTCCTCGACAGACATCTAAATAAGAAGTGCGACCATCGCATATAAATGCGGGGTTGTAATGGTAACATTCCTACAACTCCGACCTATTAAAAATCTCGACTCTCGAGAATTAACCAGTCGCGAAAGCTCTTAGTTAGCATAGGAGACTTAAATCCTTTGTTGATTGATTGAGTCTGGCCATCATTCATTCGTTCAGATTCATCATTGCAGGCATCCACACCACACGCCACGCACACGGAGAGTCTGACTGAAACCAAACCACAAAGCGAAATTAACAACTTCACCTACTAAAGGGAAGAATACAGAGCAAGAAATCCTCCAGATTTAAAGAAAATATTTCGCAGCAATACAGAATTAACCCTCCACAGTAAATACGAACAAAGAGCAAAGGCAAGGCAGCAGCAGTAACAGCATGGAGCACAGCCGTTAGAACAAAGAAAACCAGCCACAATAGTAACAGCCCTAACTACTCCCCACTACGCCTTAAGATAACATGCTCCAAGGTAAGGAGTATATACATTTACTGTCTTTAGATATAATCCTACGGGAAATTTAATGTTGTGCCTCTTTATTTTTACAGTCTCTACCTTAAAATCTAATACACCGATAACCCACACTGCCAATAAATACATTAATACTAACTCCAATACTCATTATTATAACAATACCCTAATAATAATAACACTAATAACATAACATCATAAACGGTGCTATACAATTTGTAGTCAATACATAAAATCTCTACTAAATTTAATTAATTTGATCAACCACGCTAGAAATACAAGGAATAATACAACGACCAATTAAATTTGACCCCATATGCTCATTATGTCTCGCTTGATGCTCAGCATTAGCAGGTTAGTGTTAGGACTGGTCGGCCTGGTGTCAGGATAATGTGACTGGGTGGTACATCATGCCACATGTCTACAGCATGATGCCCCAGTGCTAGACATCACTATAAACTGTCACACTGCAGACATCGTAGCGATATGACTGAAAAATTGTTAAAGCTACGTTAAAAATCTTAATCACACACACACACATTACGTCTCACCACTCACCAACAGAACCAAATAAAACAACCCGAAGAATTCAACTTCCAATCAAATTAGATCTTACATATACTATATCAACCGGCAAGAAAACTAAAATAATCAACCCGAAATATTCAACTACCAATCGGATTAGACCTTACATATACCTACATATCAACAATACTGCAACCTAGAAACCGAACTGAAGAATTCAACTACCAATCACAATCAATCTTACAAACCAAATTGGATTAAGATGGAAAATCCAACGCTGTCTGAATCACATACCGATAGTCAGTACCTAAGCAGACAAACTCACACGAAGAAACCAATACAACTATATTTATAACATAAATTTTAATTGTCAACCAGAATAGTGTTTTATAACATTTTATAACACCAACTAACAAGCATATTTCATAAAATCAATTAACAAACGCATTCTTTTTCCAAAACCTTATATATATATATATATATATATATATATATATATATATATATATATATATAAGACACAATATAGAACAGCACAGGTACAGTATAGAAACATGGCACAAGGAACCAGAAGCAAAATAGCCCTACTCAATAAACTCAGGATGGAAACAACTAAAATAAGCTCAGACAGAACATGCAAACCGTCAACCTACAACAAGGCAACAGGATAAGCGAAACTGACACCGCAATAGAAGAAATCCCCGTTATAATAAACCAGAATACGACGAAGCCCAAACAGCAAAAGGGAAACACCCACTCAAAGGAAAACCAATCATCAAGAAAAACAATCACAACCAATGAGAAAGGAAAAAGAAGCTCAATAAAAGAGACAGATAAAAACAACAACACAGCAACACAAGCAATTCAACCATCAACAACAATAAAAACAACACTGACAACATCAACACCAAATGAAAGCACCAATGCAGCAACACAAACAACTCATCAATCAACAACAATAAAAACAACGCTGACACCACTAACACCAAACGACCAAGTCCAACACAAAATAAAAAAGTCACAAGAACAAGATATCAATGTCAACGGACAAACCCTAAAGCAGCAAAATATGACTTCCACCCACCAGAACTAACTATCTTCATCTCAAGCTACTGCCAGAAATTCTATCGAATCAGCACCAAAAGCCTGGCAACAGCATTAACGCATCACCATAATGGCATGTTCCGGATTATTAGAACCAATTCCAATTATATCATCATTTGGTGCAGTACGGACAATCAACTCGCCAAGTATCTCGACATAAAAAAATACAAAGAACACTTATCAGTGACCGCCACCACACCTACGAGAGTAGCCAACGCCAACACAATCAAATCCATGGAGGAAAGAAAAGTGAAAGAAAGCCCAAACTCAGGATTCCAAGCAATACTGAAATTAACGGGCATACATACACGAAAAACCACGCATGGACTAGAAGCTGACCTAAAGCATCATAACATCACATATAAGAGAATCTTGAAATTAAGAAACAGCCACGAACCAGAAACGCCCATAGAGTTCGCCGAACCGCCGCCAACGGCCATTAAGATAGGACAGTAAGGACAATCAATCAAACTACAAAAATATAACAAACCGCTATTTTGTAATAATTGTCAACGATGGGGACATTGCACCACAAAATTTCGATACCATATGAGATGCCACAAATGTAGGGGAAAACATAGGGACAACTGCATGGCACAAACATACAGATGTGCAAACTGCAGAGGGCAACACTCCCCTTATTCCGCAGAGTGCCCACACACCATAGCAGAAAGAAAGATCATTCAGCTAATGGAAGAGAAGCAAATTACGTATATACAAGCAAGAAAGGAACACAAAAGTCGAAATACTACCCAAACATCAGCACCACCTAACTTTCCGAATACCAATAACTCAACCCAACCAGTCAAAACAACTACTCCAACCCAACCAACTACAAAGTACACCAGACCACCAACGCCAACAGTAACTGACAGACCCCCAATGACGCCAGTCATTAAAAAGGATAAGCCATGCACTAAGGCAAGGATCGCTCTACTACCAACACCACCAATTAACCAAAACGATAAACAGAACACAGCTAAGTCCAATCGCATAACTCAGCAGCAACATCACAACCAATACAACAACCGGCAAACCAACCGCTATACCAAGGAAAAAGAAAAAACACAAAAAACAGACACACCAACCCAAACCAACGTAAAACAAGCTACACAAAAGGAAGAGAAGACTGCACATGATGACTTTCTCAGTCCCACCCTCATTATTCAATACTTACAAGAACTGAGAAATGGAATACAACAGAACACTCACCAAAACCGAAACAAAAGGGATCTACAAACTAATGGCAATGGTTTTCCCCAAGGCTAATTGACTTCAATTACATCTATCACTGAATACATGAACAAAAACGTACTACTATTATGGAATGCAACAACAGAACAAATTCTATGAATTATACAAACTACCTCACCAAATTTATTATATGACAATGGAACTGCAGAGGACTATTTGCAAACCATTGAGAACTGCTCTCAAGCATCAACACAGCTGTTAATAAACCGGATATCCTGTGCCTCCAAGAGACACACCTTGCGGAATCAAACAAGACGCTACCCAAAATAAAGGACAATGATATTAACTTCCACAAATAAAGAACCTACGGGAAAAAAGGAGGTGGACTAGCCATTTACATTCATAACACAATTAACGACGTAACAGAAAACAATACCAATGTGGACATATTAGTTAATCCCATCGAACACCAAGCAATCACCATCAAAGTAGGGCAAAACAATAACCATATATAACTTATACGACCCAAATGTAAGTAATACAAACCCTGCACTACATTTAAATACTCAAAGACAAAAGTATAAACACTATTATCTGCGGAATGGGGTGGTGACCATACAGACACCAGAGGCAAAAGCATCGAACAATACGCCAAGAATAATCAGCTACTAATCACAGGCTCACCTACCAGGATAGACCCCGCCACCGGGAAATTCACGGCAATAGATCTAACACTAGCAACAACAACTATCGCACAGATCACGGACTGGGAAGTACTACAACAAATCTCGCTCGGGAGTGACCACTTCCCTATATGTATCACGTTATACCTACAAAACCCAAAGGAGCCTCAAAGAAACATACAGACATGGAAAACACACAAAGTCGACTGGGATCTTTTCCAACCAATCCTGAGAAAAATACGACTAGAGGACATGCCAAGTGATGACACTAACCTCTATTACAAAAACATAACACAGGCGATCAATGAAGCAGCACAGGAAAGTATACCTAAAACAACAAGGAAATCCAACAAAACCAGCCTACCATGGTGAACCGATAACTGCAAAAATTCCATTAAAGAGAAAAAGAAAGCCCTTAATCGTTTCAAAAGCACCAAATTAGCTACAGACTTCATCAACTATAAACAAAAAGAAACTAACACACGAGCAGTAATAAAGGAAGCAAAAAACGACTCATGGAAAGCTTACTGCTCCACCCTCAATCACCGCACCAGCAACAAAGTAGTATGGGCCAAAATCAAGGCCATGAAAGAGAAGGCCCCTACAAAAACACTTAAAATCACAGGGGCAGAAACTAATCAGGATAAAGCGGAGCCCTTAGCGCAGCAATTCGCCCACTCCAGCAGCAATAGCAACCACACACAAACATTTATGGCACAGCGACAAGCCTTGGAAAAGGACTTCCCACACCTATTTACAGACCAAGCCACCGAACAAACCAGCAACGACTCACCACTAAACGACAACTTCAACCTACACGAATGGAGGAAAGCACTAAATAATAAAAAAAAAAATCCACATCCCCACGAGAAGACAACCTAGGTTATGACATGTACAAGCATCTCCCAGTAAATATGCAAACAATAGTACTGGATATGATCAACCGGATATGGAAAACAGGTAACATACCATCAACATGGAAGCAGGCAATAGTCATAGCCATACCCAAACCATGGAAGGACCCTAAAAGTGTTTCATCATACCGGCCCATCTCCCTAACGAATACCATATGTAAGATCATGGAAACAATGATTAACAATCGACTACAACACCACCTGGACAAAAATCATCTACTTACTGAGAACCAAAGCGGATTTAAAACAACACTCCACCATTGACCACCTAGTTAGACTAGAAGCTAGCATCAAAGTGGCCTTTAATGCCAAACGGAAAAGGGACAGACACTTAACAGCCATATTCCTCGACCTTGAAAAGGCCTTCGAGTTAGCATGGACCAAAGGACTTATCTTCAAGCTCAATCAATATGGCATAACAGGACAGATGCACCGATGGATTTCAAACTTCCTCACAGGGAGGCAAATTCAACCAGGATAGGGAACACACTCTCCAGGACCTACACCCTAGACAACGGAACGTCCAAGGAAGTGTGATAAGCCCGACACTATTCAACATCATGGTCAATAATCTCGGAGAATATCTTCACAATAAATTTATCCCAATTTACCGACGACAGTGGAATATGTAAGGCAGGAAACACTACAGCAAACAACACATAGCACAACTACAACAGAACCTAGACGCTATCACCAAGTAGGCGAACAACAGGGGATTTAAGATTTCAAACACCAAAACCGTAGGTATGCTATTCTCCCCAAACAATAGACAGAAGCCCAAATACTCCAAACTCTACTTACAAGACACACCTATATAATTCGTCAAACAAACATACTTCCTAGGAATGCTACTTGACGAAACCCTCAGCTGGAAACCTCACATAACAGCATTACTTACAAACTGCCAACAGGATATCACCCTACTTAAAAACTTAAAGGGTACGACGTGGGGAGCTAACCAGTACACACTGCTCATGATATATAGATCTCTCATCAGGGCTAAACTGGACTATGGCTGCCAAATACACGCATCAGCAAACAGTAATCTGCTCCAGAAATTAAACAACCTTCAACATCGAGCACTCCGAATATGCACGGGAACACATAACATCTCAGACAACGAACTACAGTACTAACCGGTGAACTACCGCTGCAACTAAGACGAGAGTAACAAATCCTGAGATATGCCATCAGGAACTCAATACATGCGGACACCAATCCCACTAAAATTCTAATCAAAAAGAGCGAGAGACCATTCAGCCAAAAATTAGTACCAAACCCCCCAGCAAGCAAAAAAGTACATACTGTCTGTGACGAAATCCAATTACCAGATATCCAAGCGTATCAACACCAACTTAATTACCCCACTCCTTGGAGAAACAACGCTCCCAGAATAAAACTTATAGCACACACATTTGGCTCTAAACAGCAAAATCCATGGAGGATTATAACAGAAATCCACAAAATCATACAGGAAAAGTACACTGGATACACCAAAATATATACAGACGGGTCCAGTTCCAAAGAACTCAACAGAACAGCGACGGCCATTGTGATACCGGAATATCAATTTCAACTCGGCGCTAGACTCCCCGACGGCTGCTCCATCTACACAGCAGAATTCTGGGCAATCAAGGAATTTGTATTTGTTACATTGTAAAGCTGTTGAGTGTTTCTCAAGGCTTTGTGCATATGCTGTTAGTTAGTTTGTTACAGCCATTGAGTGTTTCTCAAGGCTCTGTTTGAAATTACTCTATATGAATTTAATGAAATGTTAGCCAATGCTTCAAAGTCTATAAGTAAACAATAATTCTAAAATAACAAGCCTTTTATACCTCCTGCGAAATTCTGCAGAATTCTTCGCTTGGCAGGGAAGATTCTGCTGTTCGCTGGGTAGCAACCGCAGGGAAAAATTCTGCGAGCGCGCGCTTGCAGTGGCAACCGTACTCTACTACCGACAGCAACAAAACTTCACCCAAATTAAAAATTGTAACTAAAACCTATGTAACCCAGAGTGTTAGTTAAGTGTGCATACAACGAATTTATTTCTCAATGGTCAAAATTTGCAATATGAATAAATGTTCTATCTAAAGTGGATGAGATCGTAAGCGACCCATAACTATTATTCGAGATAACGACAGAAGCATACCAAATGTGCCGAAATTGGAAACAAGGCTAATACCTAGGAAAGTTACACATGTACTTCTGGCCATAGGACACAATTAATTTTACTATATATTCTCTACATTTGTTTCTCAGTACTGAACTCTCCACTGTGTGACAATCAATACAAATCATATATTAATGTAAAATACCTTCAAAGATGACTTCACGGTGAAGTTCTTGTCAAGGGTTGACCTGCTTATTTTTGAGAGGCTGAATTGTAAACAAAACACCATGCAATGGAACACAGATTTCACTTCCGGATCATCACCAAGGTCTTATTACTCACTGTGCACTGCCGCCGAAATACACACAGACAACCACACCATAAGCTCATATTCTCAAGAATAAACAATTACCTTTAAATCCCTACCAAAAATGCACCAATAAAACTCTTCTATCACCACCAAAATGAGAGAGGAAAAATGTTCTAAAAATAGACTAGAACTACATTCGTGGGTACTGAACTGGAAGTACTAATTGTGACCCGATTCCTGACAGGGTCAGACAATTTCACATCCATGGACAAAACCTCGTTCCGTGATCAAAGCAATGTCTCTTAAATACTGCTGCAAAGTTTTAAGGAATTTCATCCAGGAATAGGACAGCTACAGGCTTTTATCTGACACCACTGTAACACAAGCACAAGCCAATTCCAAATGGCCGAATGTCAAAAATGCACAAAACTTAAAGTTTAATTGTGACTTTGCTAATCAAGATAAACACTTCAAATAAACTGTAATTAGTTTTTAGTCCTAACACCAATCTGGAAAGTACTAGAAATTAAATTTGACTGTTAAACTTTCCTAGAAAATTCAACTTTAAAAAATGATACATATTTTTATATGAAAATTTAAATTTAACTTAAATTTTAATGAAAATGTAAAATCTGAAGTTGACAAATTTTATTCTGTGGCAGTCTCTCCATTCCTTTATCATGAACATCAATGGTTTTCCTTATGTGGTATGATGCAATTCAACCAGGGCCTGTCAATCAAAGGTAACATCTTAATACGCTAGCTATTCGCTGTACTAACCAAGTACATGACATCATTTCCACTCATGAAGGGGAGGAGCCCTCATATGTTAGGCTTCCAATTGTATTGAAGAGTTGGTGTAGCTCTCTGAAACCAAGCTAGCATGCATTTTCCTAGGCATATAAGTGAGAGAGAGACGATACTTCTTGTATTTCACATGCAGTTATTGTAACGGAAACCATGAAAGGGTACAAGAAGAGGAAGACAACTTTTTTTAAACCTGGATATATTCCACATAACAAAGGAGTCAGACATCTGACTGATGATACTCTACCAAGTTCCAGTGCTGCATCTGTTCCAGTGACCAGAAGAATGGATGCAGACAAGTTCTCTCTCATAGCAGTGACAAAGCCGACAAATGGGGGTCTCCAGTCAGTTCAGGCACCAGACTGTAATGGCACACCTGGGTCTGCAAAAATTCTACGACCATCATCCAAAGCAAAACTGGACCTGAAAAAGACAGAATTGAATGAGCATGATGGGACACTTATCATCTGCATGAAAAAAAATTTTGAGATGTGGAATGACATCATTCATCGCCATGGTAATCAAGTCAACATATGTGACAGACCAGAGTTCCAAATTGCTAATGAAAGAAATGGGGACTTGCTTGGAAGCATACTATGAGGTGTAAAAACTGCAGCTTTAAGTCACGAGAGTATAAGTTGTATGAGGAGATAAAAACAAATAAACCTGGGCCAAATCCTGCTGCTGTAAATATGTTTCAAGCTGGACTACAAGATACACCAATGGGCAACACCAGGGCTAGATACTTGCTTGCAGCCACTGACATTCCGCCACCGAGCAGAACATCTATGCGAAGGGCCTCCAACACTGTAGGTAAAGCAACAGTGGAGCTCAATGAAATGGACATGATAGACAAGCTGAAACTAGTCAGACAGGTTAATGTCATGCGTGGTGTTCAGCATCCGGAGCAAATAAATGTTGCTTTTGACGCAAGATACAATGCCATTACATTTGGACATGAAAAGAAACCTGGTCAAAGTTCATCGCAAGCTGTTGGAATTGCCTGTGAAACTCTTACAGAGAAGCAATACATTGTGGGGACTACAGTAGAAAACAAGCTGTGTTGGACTGGAGCATGGCTGAAGGGGAAAGGTTTTGATGTGCAATGTCCAGGAGGCCATGTTGACTGCACAGCAAATCTGTCACCAGGTGCACCACATTCAGAGCTTGAAATGGCAAGAGAAATAGGGAAAAAGTTTGTGCTGCAAGAGATTCTCATCAGACATGCAACAACAGATGGAGATGCACAAGCTGCTGCTGGCTTCCAACATGCTTACAACATTCTGCATCCAATGTGGAAAGTAGAAAGACTGTCGGACCCCATCCATTTGGGTCGTTTACAGTTCAAACGCTGTAATTCTGCAATATTGAGTGAAAACATGTTTCCAGGAATAAGAACAAGAGAAGGAAAAAGGCTCAAACAGAAAATTTTGAGCCAAGACATTAAAGCACGCTGCAGTTTGATCTTCAAGCAACTGATGGAGGACAATAGTGGTGATGTTACAAAAATTAAATGTCATCTTCCCCAAGTACTGGATGCCACTCTGCGCTGTTATTCAGGGGACTGCTCAAAATGCCGGCATTATTCAAAGGTCTGTGGGGGAGGAAGTACTAACAGCTGGTGGATGCGATCAGCATACCTGGGCCCTCATCAAGTGACTCATCTTAACATGACAGAAAATGATAAGAATATCCTGCTAGAAGTTCTGAAAATGAAACTCTCCTGCAATGTTGTAGAAAGACTGCGACTGAACACGAACACACAGAAATGTGAGGCTGTGAACAGATCAATCAGTGTTTCATTACCTAAAAATGTGAACTATTCCAGAAACTTTGAGGCAAGAGTGCATTCAACAATACACAGACTCAATAACAGCCTGGGATCATCACTGAAAACAAAAGTGACACACTTGGGAGAGAAACTTTCAACAAGGACTCTGAGATCACTGGAGGCAATGGATAAAGACTGCACTTACCATCAGTTGTATCAAAAGCGTCCACAAACCAGGCAACGTATTCTAGCAAGACGAGGAAATAGGATACAGGCCCATCTGAGGTACAGGACTCAGCAAGGCAATAGGAAGTCTGACTACTCCAAAGGACTGCTAGACACCAAGGGCGATCACTCCTATGCACAGGTTTAGCAGGAGCCAATGGACACTGCAGATAGAAAAGATTATCTTAATTCCATGTGCAAAATGACTGTGCTCAAAGACACCCTGAAGAACACATGGTACAGAAGGGAAAACTGTAGTGGGGAAATCCGTAGGTAACACAATGCATGTTATAAGCATTGTGTTACTTACTACCACCTGATGAGACCTATGGAGAGGCCGAAACAGTTTTCTCTGAATATGAAGACACAAATAAAGAAATAAAAAAATAAAAAAATAAATCTTAAAAAATTCTAAAATAAAATAACATGAAATGACTTACTAGCTGAATGAATGAATGAATGAATGAATGAATGAGTGAATGAATGAATGAATGGAAGGAAGGAAGGAAGGAAGGAAGGAAGGAAGGGAGAGAGGAAGGAAGGAAGGAAGGAAGGAATGTATTTAAGACACCACTGTCATGCCAGCATGGTCTACTAAAATAAAGACCACACTCTTTCCTTTCTCCTTCTTACTCAACACATCCATCCCTCCATCCATCCATCCATCCATGCCATCCATGCCATACATGCCATATCATGATACCTGGATTATTCCATGTCACAATTTCAACTTTATCATGCAGTCTGGAAAGTCACCATGCCCAATGCAGTGCCCATAACCTTTGCAGCACTGCCTATTATTGTTAACGGAATGAGGTTCTAGAATTAGGTGATCGACATTCACGCACAAACTGTTGTGGCATAAATGGGATGCATCAAGCTCCTTTGGAATATTCAGACTTCTCAACTTTACCGTTAATGCCAGTCTGTGGACATGCTTTTTCTTCCATGTGTTTGTCTCTGGATCCCTATATGACAATAGGCCATATAATCTATTGGATGTTACATTTCCTGTCCATATTCTACAATCACTATTGTGTGCTGGCACAGAATTTAAAGACATTTTCCCTGACAGGCTTTCAAACAAATCCTCCATTGCAACTTGTATATGGTGTAGGAATACATTGTTGCTAATAATAATAAGTGTCATCTCCAACAGATACCATTTGTGTGAATTTATGGCCAAAAAATTCATTTTTAATTTTTTTAATAAAAAAATTTAATTAAAATTTTTTAAAATAATCTTTTTTAAATTTTAATTATATTTTCTAATTTTTACAGTCAATATACACAATGTGTGAAAATTTCATGTGTCTATCATTAATAATAAAAATTTCATAGCAATTTAAAGTTTAGTCAATACTGCCCTGACAGCCCATAGGACACAATTAATTTTACTATATATTCTCTACATTTGTTTCTCAGTACTGAACTCTCCACTGTGTGACAATCAATACAAATCATATATTAATGTAAAATACCTTCAAAGATGACTTCACGGTGAAGTTCTTGTCAAGGGTTGACCTGCTTATTTTTGAGAGGCTGAATTGTAAACAAAACACCATGCAATGGAACACAGATTTCACTTCCGGATCATCACCAAGGCCTTATTACTCACTGTGCACTGCCGCCGAAATACACACAGACAACCACACCATAAGCTCATATTCTCAAGAATAAACAATTACCTTTAAATCCCTATCAAAAATGCACCAATAAAACTCTTCTATCACCACCAAAATGAGAGAGGAAAAAATGTTCTAAAAATAGACTAGAACTACATTCGTGGGTACTGAACTGGAAGTACTAATTGTGACCCGATTCCTTCTGGCATAATAACATCGTGAAGTTAAGGAGTTAAATGGAGGATGCATGATCAATGTATATGGGAATATCTAAGTTAACCGAGAGTGATGCCAATCATCATTTGATATTGAATAACAGTAGGTATTAATGAATAAATTAATATTGTCCGTCAAGGTTGACAACACCCACCCACCTAGCTACGATGTCGTAACCACCCCACCCCCACCCCCATCTATATCTATGAGGTAGAGACAACAGTATTAGGACGACCCCTAACTCTGTTTTACCACCGAAAGCTTTATGATGAATGACCTTAATTTTGTAACTGTTTTTAATTTTAAAAAAAAAATTTTAGAGGCTAGATTTCCTGCCCATTACAATATATATATATATATATATATATATATATATATATATATATATATATATATATATATATATATATATATATATATATATCGTTTCCTACTTGCCTCCCTCCCCCCTGCATGACGCTAAATAGAATTTTGAACTAATAATACACCTAAAACATAATAAAAGTTTCTTCCTACTCCTACCATCCAGGCATGTGTTCCCAACCCCAAATAACCAAATAACAAAGAATATTTTTTAAAAATTTCTCTTTTTTTCTCTTTCGTCCTCTTGCATGAGCTCTCAACACAATAACAACCAAAGAAGCACAATATTCTTTCAAAACATCGAGAGGTGCAATTAGGAAGAGGGTAGGAGCTGGAGGATGAAGAAAACAGGAGGAGGGAGAAAGGAGAGCACAGAGAACAGGAAAGATACCACAACCAATGAAAGTTGAACAAAAACATCAGCCAAATAGAGCCACAAGAACATCAAGAGAAATAGAAGACATCGACTATCAAATAAAGAAAGAAAATCTTTTCCCTTTTTCCCGGACAAGCGAAAAGATAGTTAATTTGAGTGACAATTTTACCTCGCAAAAAGGTATTATTGTCGGCCTAACTTAAAAAACTACCGGTTTGAGGGGATTTTTTTCTGGACCCAAAAACAGGTACTAGGGAAAACATACTAGCAAACACCTGGGTGGAATCCTGCAAGCAACAAGCCTGTGTTGTCAAAGATTTTCTACTATAAAGTCCTTTTTTTCACTTTGGGCGCAAAACAGGTGCTAGGGACAATATACTAGCAAACACCTGGGTGGCATCCTGTGAACAATAAGCCTGTATTTTTAACAGATCTTCCACTATAAAGCCCATTTTTTCTGGACCCAAAAACAGGTGCTAAGGAAAACATACAATCAAACGCCTGGGTGGAATCCTGCAAGCAACAAGCCTGTGTTGCCAAAGATCTTCCACTATGAACTCCTTTTCTTTCTTGGGCCCTAAACAGGTGGGAAGGAAAATATACTAGCAACCACCTGGGTGGAATCCTGTAAACAACAAGCCTGTGTTGTAAAAAGATTTTCCACTATAAATCCCTTTTTTATGAGGCGCTTCCTTTGGCTATTGAAGAACTCTTCCGATAAAAGCTATACCCATAACATCAGACAGGATCCTTTCGTTCCACCGTCAAAGTTAACAACTATCTTAAACAATGCGTGACTCTAACGAGTATGGGAAGACTCTCACCCAGCTGATTGGTAATATTTTGAACCGAAAAAAGTACACTATGTACCCAAATTTCCAACTGCTATAAATAAAATAATGAAATTAAAAGACTCGTTGCATAAGGTAAATTGCACAGGTGGCTTACACGCTATAGGTATAGGGATGTCCACTAGTACAAATGGACTAAATTTAATCAACCAAGTGCGGCCTGATGCTTCAGTGCGTATCTTTTGGATGCGTGTCTTTGTGGGTCGGCCCGGGGTGCGTTTCGCCCCTCCTCTGCCTGCGGAGGGGCGGGTTGCGGGTGTGGTGGTGCTCTGTGTGTTGCTCCGTGGCGCCTTCCGGGGTCCTTCTCCTCCTTTTCCTCACCTCGACATTAAGTAAGGAGTGCGACCTTCGCACATTAACGCGGAGTTGTATTGGCACTATCCGTACAACTCCGAACAATTAAAAATCCTGCCATTCAGGAATTAACAAGTCGCAAAAGCGCTTAGTTTGCGTAAGCGACTATAATCCTTTGATTGATTGACTGATCAGTCTGGCCATCCACTGTTGACTCGTCAACCTACGAATATGCCTTCTAGACTAGCCAAGCTGAATGAAGTTTATGTGAATTTACACCGTGTCAGGCAAAATCTGATACCGAAGCCTGATGAAATAGAGAATGTCAGGATGTTAACAATAGCCCAAGACCTGGTAGAAGAGGTCTTCAGAGAGGAAATCAAGAAAGAACAAGAAGAGTGGACAGAGACGTACAGACTTCAGAACAGCAGAGAGAACATCAGCAACAACAGCAGCAGCAACAACAGCAAGAACCAGACAGAGGTTTTGTGGACTGCCGTGTGGACACCAAAGAATTCTCTTTCTCTTTCCGCAGAAGCAGACCGTATCCTGTCGGAAAGCCGGCCGCCAGACGAGGACGCAATCTTAGACGATAAAAGATTGCCGTCACTCCCCGTCAACAAAAACAACCCTTTTCAGGGCTACACAATACTTTAGAAAAGAGATACTAATTCAATTGCCAAAACAAATTTTTGTGTTTGTATGTTTAAATAAAATAGAAGTGTGTCTATAGCACTTCGTTTCTCTGTCTTGTCCGATAGTATATGTCTGTGTTTGTAAGCCAAAAAGTCAATGTGAGTGTTTCTTTTAGGCCGGCGCGTTCCATGTTTTTGGGTTATGGTAATTTTTGGTGTCAGGGGGATGTTTTCCTTCACGTTCTTGCACTAGGAATATAAAGCGGAGCTATTGTCAGTCTGGCTACCCATCGTCAACGAGACACCATTGAAGATGAGTAGCAGAATTGCCAAATTGTTGGAACTGCAAATGCATCCCGAGTATGCCAGGCGTTTATTGGATGAGCTGGCCATGGAGGCCATAGCGGCGGAAGCCAGGATAGAAGAGGAGTAGAAGAAGAAGAAAGAAGAGGAGAAGGAAATGAGGAGAGGGATCCTACCACAACTCATAATGAGACCTGTGTGTGAGGTGAAACCTGAGGTGACGACACCTCCACAACCAATACCTGTACCACCACAACGACAGCCACAGCCTCTGCTACCAGTATCGCCAGTACCGAGAGTCGCTTTCCCACAGACAGAAAACTGGGAGGAAGAGGCATTGGATGAATTGGAGAGACATCGGCAAGAGTGTGAGCCGCAGAGACATCATCATTACCCCCGGGTGTGGCATAGACGAAGAAGACAGAGGGAACAACAAGTTTTCACTATTCCGCAAACGGAGGAGTGGGATAGTGAAGACACTCAAGCCCCCTTTACGCTCCGAACCACAAACATCAATGGGAAGCAGGACTGGAGCCGTCGTTGTGTATGTGGGGCCCGACCAGGGAGGTGCCAGCATTAGCCATGTGAATAAGAAGCTAGAAAAACAGCCCTTCTCAGGGCTAACCAAATCTCTAGAAAAGAGACACTATTCAAGTTGCCAGTTTGTGTGAATTTGGAGTAGTGTGACTATAAACACTCACTCTTTCACTGGTATGTGGTGTGTGTGTGTGTGTGTGTGTGTGTGTGTGTGTGTGTGTGTGTGTGTGTGTGTGTGTGTGTGTGTGTGTGTGTGTGTGTGTGTGTGTGTGCGTGTTTGAATGTATTAGCGTACGTTTGTGTTGATGGTAGATATGGTGTGTTTTTTCTTCTCTTCCCGTCTGTGTGGATAGTAGATATGGTGTGTTTGTGTGCGTTCGCGTACGTTTGTGTGGATGGTAGATATGGTGTGTTTGTGTGCGTTCGCGTACGTATGTGTGGATAGTAGATATGGTGTGTGTTTTTCTTCTCTTCCCGTGTGTGTGGATAGTAGATATGGTGTGTTTGTGTGCATTAGCTTACGTTTGTGTGGATAGTATATAATATGTGAAGTGAGTGTAAGGGATGTTTTCCTTCACGTCCGTGCTTCACGTATATAACTAGGAGCGGTCTTCAGTCTGGCTACCCAGCGTTGACTAGTCAACACAAGATGGACTTATTTAATCAGTTAAAAGACAGTTGGTACTGGATGGAGGATGGAGCCTATGTGGTAGAAAGAATTGAAAAAGAATGGAGGTATCCAGTTACCAAAGACTTTATAACAAATCAAGTCACCAGCCTCAAAGTAGCCAGGGATCTAGTGCAAGGTATGATCGAGGAGCAAGTAAAGAAATTAAGAGGCTTCATCCATCCTAAATATGTGAGAGTGGGGACATTGAAGGACGCCCTTGATAATGTCATCCAAGTGAGGTGCTTTTCGCAAGACATAGCCAATTTCACCGAGTGGTCTTTTGTCCAGTGGGGGTTAGAGAAATTAAAGAAAGCTGAAGACCTGATGAAAAAGGTGATGGGCGAAGAGGTAAAGAAAATCAAAGAGACCTGGACAAAAGATAGAAAGGAGAAGGAAAACAGAAAGAGAAAAGGGGAGTTTGACAGACTTAATCAAAACTGGATGAAGGTACAGGAAAAATTTAGATCTATGGGACATCCTGACTGGATACCAGACGAGGAAAAGAAGAAGAAGATAGGAATCATTGGGAAATTGAGGAACTGGTGGAAGAAGTGGAGAAAATAGAAGAAAACCAAAGGCCCTTTTCAGGGCCACTTCATATCCCTCGAAAAGATATTTATTCTTTCTTGCCTATATGTGTGTCTATATGTGTTATCTATATCTATGTCAGAGTGGTCTTTTGTCCAGTGGGGATTAGACCAGTTAACGAAAGCAAAAGACATGATGAAAAAGGTAATGAAAGAAGAAGTGAGGAAGATTAAAGAGGCCTGGGCAAAAGAGAGAAAGGACAAAGAAAACAAAAAGAAGAAATAAGAGTTTGAGAAGCTTAACATCCTGACTGGATACCAGACGAGGAAAAGAAGAAGAAAGGAATTATTGGAAAAGTGAAGAGCTGGTGGAAGAAATGGAGAAAATAGAAGAAGAAGAACCCAAATACCGTTTTCAGGGCCACTCCACTGCCTCGAAAAGATTTACTCTTTCTTGCCTAAAAAGTTTCTTAGTTGTTGTATAATTTAGGTGTGATAGATTGATGCTCATCAATCTATGGTTGTGTTGTATATATCTCTGTCTCTAACCATATTTCTATGTCACTATTGTATGTGCCCCTACCTAGAGTAGTAGCCGCGCGTATTCAGGTCAGCCACTTGCAACACTGTTACCAATTCCAGTAACGTGACGTCATCCCACCTGTGCCATTTCCCTTGTCACTATACAGTCCCAGTCCCTTGTCGCTAAAGTGGCCCATTCAATTCCCATGTTAAATTCCCATTGTCGCCAAAGTGGATATACCCCTTTTTAACATTAAAGTCCCCGTGTCGCTAAAGTGTCCCACAATATTACAAATATGTTATTATTTCTTGGTTCTTTTCTTGAAATCCTTTTGATATACATTAAATATCACCTTTTCCGAAAAATATTTTCAGACATATACCTAATATTTTGTTATAATAATTTCTTTCTTCCAAAATGCTTTTAATAAGCGAGGCATCGTTAATGTATACAGGTCAGTTTTAGTAATTGTGTTTCAGAAAAACTAACCGTAATAAGTAACCCACTATGTCACCTATACTCTGTGCTAATGTGTATGATGACAATTTCATTATTAACAGAGATGTGTTCGTCTCAACGTTTGACGGGTAAGATTATAGTACATTTGTAATTTTTGCGACCGTTTATTTCTTCACTCATTTTGCGGACATCAGTTCATACAAAATGAAGAATGAAGACATTTATCAAATATTTAAGTTTAACGCTATATATATATATATATATATATATATATATATATATATATATATATATATATATATATATACCATCTTAAGGACGCAAAGTAGATACCTGCTTACTCTGCTGTACAGATCATTGAGCCAAATTTGCTTGAATTGGCGTCATGGACTAAGGTTTAGAGTAATATTTTATGTAACTGTGTGGCGTAAGGGAATTAACTCAATAAAATATCACCCAAAGGTACAGTAGTAGATTTCATTTACTGCATTTTACACATAAGAAAATTTAATTCATTGATAAATGGATTCACCTATACATACTTAAACTGCAAAATAAGAAATTACTTCAAGTATGCGAATGTAGCTAAAGGATGAATTTCAGGTTGCATTGACCTACTTGTAGCAAAACTGTAAAATGAATTTAAAGAACTAGCAGCTACAAAAGACCCATTATTGCATAGCATTAAAACGAGAAGGTTGGCAAAAAAAAACAATATGTATACCAAATTTACTTTGAATTACTTTACCCAGCACATCCTATATGTTCGTTTTATATACTGGTCCACTATATTCCACATGATTTTTTCGGGTTCCAATACACTGCACATTCTTGCCTACTAGTGTGTTTATTTCAATACATGTTCAAGTTAATAAAATTTCATACCCATCTCTATTTTTCTTGTTCACTATATTTATTGGCTCAATAGATATAAACCGTACCAGAATTTGTTGTCTACATTTTCATGAAATTTCTATAGAAGAGTCCTACCTACATAACCACTTACATACATACAAACATCTTCAAAATTGGTTCACATTTTTCTTGGCTTATTTAATGACTGTTGAACATTATCGTCTAAGAAATATTATGTTTCAGCAGTAATTTGTGTGCGTCTGCGTGTGTGTGATTTGGATTTTTAGCGTACTTTAGATATTTTTCAATCGTACCGCTACGACGTCTGCAGTGTGGCAGTCAGTAGTGATGTCTAGCACTGGACCATCATGCCACAAACTGGAAGCATCATGTCCCACCCAGTCACATTTTCCGAACAACAGGCTGACCAGTCCTAACACTACCCGCTTAATGCTGAGCGCAAAGTGAGACAGCTGCTAGTACTATTTTTGTAAATCTTTGGTATGACTTGGCCGATGTTCGAACCCGTGACATCCCATTCATTAATTTGTACAGGAACCTTATTTTCTAAAGACCATATAAATATCATAAGCATCTTTACCATTGTTTTTCTTGCTTTCTCGTGTAGGAAATCCCTGGCATGCATAGATGCTAATCTTGATTATTTCACATCTCTGAATTGATCTCATTCAACGTTCTGTTATGATATACTGATCAAAATAGTAATTCAGCAAAGGCTAGCCATGCATCGTTTTTGTCAGCATAAATATTAACTGTGTGCCAAGGAACTTGATTTTAAGTTTTTTATTGAACCTATGTTAATCTAAGTTCTTGAACCTCGAGCTCTATGCATTTCCCACGCAGATAGATTGATTACCATGGTGTACGTCATATCTAGCCTTTTGAGACATTCTTAAAGAGAAAGACAACAACCGTCTATCGTTTTTGTTCTTGAATATATGTTCATCTAAGTCATTGAACCTCAGGGTTAGAGCTATACATACTGACAGACTGATGGTCATTGTGTCCGCCATATCTCGCCTATTGCGATATTCTTTAAGAGAAAAAACTTTCTGTGCAGACTTGCTTTGCTCAAGGCAAATAATACAACTTCAGCATCCATCTATCCAGTAATTTACAGGTCCATCTATTCATCAATCAAATCATCCATCCATCCATCCATCCATCCATCCATCCACCCACACACCCATCAATCCATCCATCCATCCATTCTTGCATGCGTGCGTGCATACATACATACGCACGCACGCACGCTCGCTCGCACGCACACACACACAGACACACAGACACATACATACATACATACATACACACACACACATACACACACATACATACATACATACATACATACATACATACATACATACATACATACATACATACATACATAAGAATTTGGACCTATCTGACAATTGCTATTTTTTTAAAATATCATTACTTAGATTTCAGTTGAGGACTTTTGATTTTTTTTCATAGGAAAAACAGTTTTGGTCATGTTGTGTTCTGAAAATTAAGTAGAAGACCTTGGTTGCAACTTATTATATTTTCAAAATGAACTGTTGACCAAGATACTAATTACTTTATCGTGTTTTAAGTTTTTATATAAGGATGAAATCAACAAAAGTTTAATGATTCCTATATTAAGTTCAGTTGGTTCAGTGTTCTGTTCAGATTTAATTTGTGAGAAATTATTTATCTCAATTGTTCAATTCGAATTATAAAGTGCTCATTTACTGTTAAGACTAAACAATATTTCGGAATTATTGTGAATTCCTTCAACGGCATTCTGGATTATATCAATATAATACCTCAAGACTGCCCGAACATCAAATTATTCGATACTATTGGTACATCAACACATTCTAGATTGGAATTCATTCGGAATACTACATTTAATTCACAATACTGTAAGTTCCTTTTGAAGAATCACTTTGTGTTTTCGGGAAATTGTGGAACGAATTTTACAAAACAATAGGATTGTCTCTTTCTTTCTGTTACTTAGTTTAAAACCAAAGAATCGTAACAATACATAAATATACATACTTTTTCACACTTTGCATGATAAATACCTATTAATGGATTAAACATACAGAACAAACCATATCTCAACGAGCATAGTGGGAGAAGTGTTTTGTTTCTAACAGCTGATACGCACTAGAGGTAAAAATGATCGTTTGAACTGTTATTGTTATACCATATTTACGTGATATTATTGCAATTAAATACAGAGCATTTAGTACAATTTCTTATTTCAACGCCCGCATGCCAATGTCAAAGTCGTGTACACAATAATATACCCGGTCGACCATAATATGTTTTTTGACCTGACTTTGTATTCCATAGATGAACAAGGTTTCTATTCATGCATAATTCGAGTAAGTTCCAAACTTGTTGCGCATTTGAATCACTGACCTTGATAGCCTCTCACACACGCTTCATATATATATATATATATATATATAT
>JAECUM010014868.1:0-54164 GCA_016617855.1 Megalonaias nervosa | reverse complement strand
CAAAGCTTAGTTAGCGCCTTAGTTGGGTCTGCGTCGCTGTGTATTGAGTTCCTGATGGTATGTCTTAGGATTTGTTCCTCTCTGCGTAGTTGTAGGGGTAGTTTTCCTGTTAGTATTTGTAATTCTTGAAGTGATGTGTTGGGTAGTGTTCCACTACATAGACGGAGAATTTTGTATTGAAGAGAGTCCAGTTGGGATAGCAGTTTGTTGTTGGCTGATGAGTAGACCTGGCAGCCTTAGTCCCATCTTGATCTAATTAATGATCGGTATCACATAAGTAGTGTGGGTTGATCAGCTCCCCATGTAGTTCCTTTGAGGTGTTTCAGCAAGTTGATGTCTTGTTGTGACTTTTTGACGAGATTTTCGATGTTTGGTTTCCATGTAAGTTGTTCATCTAGTAGTAGTCCCAGGAAGTGGGTTTGTTTTACGAAATGGATGGGTGTGCCTTGTAGGTAGAGTTGCGGGTATTTGGGTTTTCGGTTGTTGGGGCGGGAGAAGAGCATCCCGACAGTTTTAGTACTGAGATTTTAAAGCCCCAGTTATTCGCCCATCTGGTGATGTCGTCCAGTCCTTGTTGTATCTGTGTGATGTGGTGCCTGTTGTTGGGGGTTTCCTGCTTTCCAGATTCCGCTATCATCCGCGAATTGAGATAGGTTGATGGTACTATGTAGGTATTCTCCTAGGTTGTTGACCATAAGGTTGAATAGTGTGGGGCTTATCACACTTCCTTGTGGGGTTCCGTTGTCCAATGTATATGTTTCGGAGTATGCATCTCCTACCCGGGTCTTAATTCGTCTTCCTGTGAGGAAGTTGGAGATCCAGCGGTGCATTTGTCCTGTTATTCCATATTGGTTGAGTTTGGCAATTAGCCCCTTGGTCCATACTAGGTCGAAGGCCTTTTCCAGGTCGAGGAATATGGCTATGAGATGGCGGTTCTTTTTCCTTGGTGCGTTGAAAGCGAGTTTGATGTCGGCTTCAAGTCTGGTGAGTTGGTCTATGGTAGATCGTTTGGGCCTAAATCCGCTTTGATTTTCCATGAGTAGATGGTTTCGCTCGAGATGGTGTAGGAGTCTGTTGTTGATCATCGTCTCCCTAATTTTGCAGATGGGTTGGTGAGTGAAATTAGGCGATAGGATGAGGTAAGTTTAGGGTCTTTTCCTGGTTTTGGAATCGCTATTACAATGGCTTACTTCCAGATGGTGGGTATGTTGCCAGTGTTCCAGATGAGGTTGATTAAATCGAGGATAATCCGTTGCATGTTGTCAGGTAGGTATTTGTAGATTTCGTAGCCAAGATTATCCTCTCCCGGTGAAGTGGATTTCTTGTGGCGGAGCGCTTTGTGCCATTCTTGCAGTTGGAAGTTGTCGTTGAGCGGTGATTTCTCGTTGGTTATCTCCGCAGTCTAATCCTTAAAGAGATGTGGGTCATTTTGCTCCACCTCTTGGCGTTGTAGCATAAAGGTTTGAGTGTGATTACTGTTGCTGCTCGAGAGTGCAACGTGTTGTGCTAATTGTTCGGCCTTTTCTTTGTCAGTTTCTGTTCCTGTTATCTGTGGTGTTGTTTTGGGGGTCTTACCTTTCATGGCTTTGATTTTGTTCCAGACTTCTTTCGTGGTAGTGGAGTGATTGAGTGTTGAGCAGTAAGCTTGCCAGGAGGCTTTTTTGGCTTGTTTAGTTGTTCTTCTTGCTTTGGCTTCCATTTGTTTGTAGGTGATGAAGTCGGTGGAGAGTTTGGTATGTAGGAAGCGATTTAGTGCTTTCTTTTTTGCTTTTAGGGCGGATTTGCAATCTTCATTCCACCATGGGATGGTCGTTTTTCCTGTTTTTCCACTTGTTTTAGGTACACTTTCCTGTGCAGCGTCGTTGATTGCTTGAATGATGTTGTTGTAGTAAAGGGTTGTGTCAGCACTTTGTAGGTCCTCTATATGTTTTGTCCTTAGGATGGTCTGGAAGGTGTCCCAGTCTGCCTTATTAGTTTTCCATTTTGGTATGCTGGTTTGTTGCTCCTTAGGGTTGTGTAGGTAAACTGTTGTGCGAATAGGGAAGTGGTCGCTACCAAGTGTACTTTGTTGCGTGACCTCCCATTCGGTGATCTGAGCAATGAGTGGTGTCGCTATGGTGAGGTCTATGGCTGAACATTTTCCGTTGGCCGGGTTTATCCTAGTGGGGGTGCCTGTGTTGAGTATTATCATTTGGTTGGTTCTGGCGTATTTGTAGATGTTTTTCCCTCTGGTGTCCCTATGGTCGCTTCCCCAGTCTATGTTGTGAGCGTTGAAATCTCCGCAGATGATGCTGTTTTTACCTTTGTCTTTGAGTATATGGGCATGTTCCTGAGAGGGGTTGGTGTTGGTGGTCCCTGGGAGGTATATGTTGTAGATGGTGATCTTTTTCCGGCCGATTGTGAGCATAATTCCTTGATGTTCGATTGTGTTGGTGGTAGGGTTCGTGGTGTTATTGATTTCTGTGATGTTGTTGAGAGTGTTGTGTATGTATATGGCGATACCTCCTCCTTTTTCCCGTCGGTCCTGTATTTGTGGAAGCTGAGGTCGTATCCTTTAATTTTCGGTGTTGTTTTGTTCTGATTTAGGTGGGTTTCTTGTAGGCATAGGATATCCGGTTTGTTGTTTTCTGCATTGATGGCTAATTGAAGTTCTCCCTGCTTTGCAGTTAGTCCCCTACAGTTCCACTGCCATATGATGAATTGTGAACCGTTGTTAGTATAGTCGGTATTTCTCGGTCTGTTGTGGTCGTGTTCCATAATTGTGTCGTTGATATTTACGTGATGTTTGCTACTTGTGCAGCTATTAATTGGTTGGGGAGTGAGTTTTCTCCAGTAGATCTTGTAGGGACCGGCAGAAGTCCTCCTTCCTGATTTGGTCTTGGTGGGTTTTTTGTTTAGTTCGTTCCTTATTTCTCGTAAATATTGAGTTATGAGGGTTGAGGTAATGGTATCCGTTGTTTTTTGTTTCTCCTTCTTTGTTGATTGTTCAGTGTCATAATTTTGTGCATCCTTCTCCTTCTTTGTTGGTCGCGTCTGTTGCCGGGAGTGTTGGTGTTGGGTAGTGTGGTGTTGTAACACTTCTTGGCTTCGGTGTTGGGTTTTTTGTTGTCGTTGGTGGTCAGGGTGTTGTCGCGTGTCGTGTGTTCGGTGTCTAGTTGGGTTTACCTCGGTTGGTGGTGTTGTGCTAATGTGATTGGCGGTGTTGGGAGTAGTGCAGGTCTATTGTTTTTATACTGAGGGGGTTTTTCTCCCTTGTTAGCACAGGGCCTTTGTTGGGTAGGTTGGGGGCGTTGTGGTTCCTGTTGTCTGCTTGATGGTGCTGGTGTTCGAATGGTTGTTGGCGTGTTGTTTTAGGTTTTGTGTTGTGAAGATCTTTTGCAGCTTGGTTATAGCTGATATTTTTTTCCTCCATTGTCTTGATGATGTCTTTTTCCCTTATGGTGTAGGGGCAGTCATCGGAGTATGGGGCATGCTGTCCTCTGCAATTGGCACATTTGAAGGTTTGTGCCTTGCATGCGTCCTGGTGATTCCCGCCGCATTTGTAGCACCGCTTGTGTCATCTACAGGCTTTTGTGAAATGCCCCCATCTCTGACAGTTGCTACAGTACCGGGGCTTGTTGAGGTGTTTTTGAAGCATTACTGTCCTTCCATTTGGTCCAAGTTTGATTGATGTGGGTGGGAGACACGAGCATTCGAGCAATATTGTTGATGTTTCCGAGCCATGCTGATTTTTAAGTTTGAAAGCTCGATAACATTTGATGTTTTGTTTTTTAAGCTCGGTTTGGATTTCTGTTGTTGTTGTGGCTGAGAGTGACCCAGGTAGCTTAATGATGGCCTTGAATCCTGGTTTTGGTCTTTCGGCAACGTGTGTTTGTTTCGTGGGGTTAATTCGGGTGTCCGTCTGAATTCGGTTGTCCGTCTTGGTGTGGGTTTGTGTTGCTCTGTGTCTTTCCACTTTAACCCTTATTCCTGCGATGCAATTGAGTTGTAGGTATTTGGCTAGTTGGCTGGTGGTGCTACACCATATAATTATGTAATTCTAACGCAGCCTAATAATCCGAAAGTGTCCACTGTGTTGTCGGGTTAGTGCGGAGGCGAGGCTGTTTGTGCCGGTGTTGTTTCAATTGTTGTTGTTGTGGTTATTGTTCGTGTTGTGGTTGCTGGTAATATGTTGTCATTGGTCTGTATAGTGAAGATGTTGTTCGTTTTGCCCATCGTGTTGTTGTCGTTGTTTTCAGTCTTTTCCTCTGGCACTGTTGACATAGTTGTTGCTATGGTGTTGGTATTGTTGCTATTGTTGTTACTGCTAGCTGATTTGTCCTCCATAGTTGCTGTTATTGTTGCTCCCAACATGCCATATATTTGTGTGTCCTCCACTGCGTTGTACATAGTTCTTGTTATGGTGTTGTTGTTTTTGTTGTCATTGTTGCTCTCTGGTTGGTTATCTATATTTGCTGGTGTAGTTGCTACCAGTATGTCGTATAGACAGACTGACGAACACTGGACTTTATATATCTCACGCACGGACAAACACACTTTATTACCATCCAGACATACAACCCCAAAACACAATCACACACACACACTATCTTACAAGCCAGAAAACGAAGTGTTTATAGACACACTTCTATAATTGTATAACTAAAATCACACACACAGACCAACACACAAATACAGACAAATATTTTGGCAATAGAGTAGTATGTCTTTTCTAGATTTTGGGGGTAGCCCAGAAAAGGGCTGTTTGTTGGTTAAGAGTTTTGGCAATCTCTCTCTCTCTCTCTCTCTCTCTCTCTCTCTCTCTCTCTCTCTCTCTCTCTCTCTTAACGTCTAAGATTTCGCCCTTTCTGACTGCAGGCTTTCCCACTGGATAACTCCTTGCTAACCACTCAACAGTCCACAAAGCCTCTGTCTGGCTCCTTTTGGTGTTGTTGTTGTTGTTGTTGCTGTTGCTGCTTCTTCTGAAGTCTATACTTTTTAGTCCACTCTTCTTGTTCCTTTTATATTTCTTCTTCAAAGAGCTCTTCTATCAGGTCTTGTGCCACTTTGAACATCCTGACATTTTCAATCTCTTCAGGCTTTGGCATCAGGTTTTGCCTGACACGATTTAAATGAACGTGGGCTTAGTTCAGAGTTGCTAATTTGGAAGATATCTTCACGAGTTGACGAGTCAACAATGGATGGTCAGATTCAAGACCGCTACGCTTTATATGTCTCAAGCGCGGACGAGATAGAAAACATCCCTACGGTCTTTGGTAGGAACGCTATAGCTCATCTCATATAGAGGGATAGAGAGAAGTCAAAGAGCATATATAGTAATAACATTTTTTAAAACAAACCACCAACACCATTATTTTAATAACATTTTTATTCAACCAACAAACCATCAACACATAATATAACATCAACACATTTCTTTTCAAACAGCAAATTTTTGACACGGTTGACAACGTTGTGAAATCATGTTAGACTTCCACGGATGGAGGTTGTTTGGCCATTAATGTACATTACGTTTCCTAGCTAAAGACAAGAGATATCCATAATGGTCACAAAACCATTTATCTAATTTATCATCGTTTCTAGAAGAGTCACAATCAAAATAAGTCACTAAATGTTCTAAGGGATATCCAAGATTGCGTTGATGAAGGAAATACATACAATATTGTCCACACATCATAGAATCTGTGCTTTGTAAGTTCACATTATTGAATCGTGTCGTCTGGGCATTTCTTCTCATCGAGTCGATGATGTCGTCTTCCAAAGGCGGTAATCCATACGAATCAAAATACTCTACACAGGCACCGTGGGGAAAATAGACGGCTACCCAGTGGATTCCTGGGAGATGACTGTCGTCGGTGTTGATGACATAAGCTTGATGGTCTTTAGGTTTGCGATGAGGAAGTTCATCTTTAGCGCAAACGACAGGATTCCACGAAGCGGTGTACGAACTATTTTTCAAACGGTAATAAGGTTCCCAGGTATCCAGTTTTTTTTTCTTCTTTCACAGGCAATGATAAGTCATCAATTCAATCCTGACTTTTTGCTTTAAAATCTCTGTCAAGTAATTGTCTTTTCGCTTCGTCTCCGTACTCTGGCCAAGAGAGATTCGATGCGATGGATCTCTAGAGTAGTCAGTGGGGGAAAAGAATGATCACCCAAGTCTTTAAACCACTGATGCAACTCTGCTTCTTCTGAGATGAGACTCCAAGCATCCTCCAGTTACTCGTCCAGTTTTTCTTCTTGACTCATCATCAGACATTTATCGTGTTGAATTTAACTGGGATGATCGTTTTGACATCCATAGTAATCGTTCTTGGTCAACCCTGTAATTTTTTCCGCCAGTTGTTTGGCAAAACAGGAGACTAAATGTTGTTCTTATTCTGGCCATCTGTACATTACCTTCATCTCTTCGTCTTTGTCATTTTAGTGGGTGGTTCTGCTTCCAAGATATCATTCTATTCCATTTTCAAAGATTCTGTACCATTCAAAGAGGGATAAGAGTCTTCCATAGCTTCTAATAGTCTAAAATTCTTCTTTCAAACTGTTGACGTCTAGGGTGTTGTCGGATTCGGCTTACAGGATGACGTTCACCGTCTCGGTTAGAGCTTCTGGAAACTGAAGTTCCACATGCAGTTTCCCGGATTTTATAGGGTGGAAATGTCCCTCGTCGTTGCCTTGGTCTGGAGTGAAATCAAAGTCCCAAAAAGAGTAGCTTCGTGCATAAACGTCGTTCGAAATGCCGTGGCTGCTGTTGGTCCCTAACTGTCCCGTGGTTTCGTACAGGGACAAGTACGATCTCATTCTTCTCGGAAAACGTAGATTCGAAGGGTCAGGTACAGAAGCTTTTGCCATCGCGACTGACTTCGATCTTAAACACTCTGTAGTGCTTAAACTCGAAAGAATTGGCAGTGACGGCTCAGTTGAGGGTTTCGTTGCTGACATGTTATGTATATTTACTTTAATTGTTAGGTTTTTAGTTTAATGTTTTTAAAATTTCATTACATACTATTATAATGTAACATTGTATGCTGGACTTGAACTTGTCCAAAACTGAGTTCATATCTGCTTGACCTGTTTGTCTTTTTTATTTTCTTTATTTGTTTCATTCATGTAAACAACTAATAATAGTTCATTTTTCGCTACGTGTATGAGATTATTATCAGGATTATTATTCAGGTAAACATGAAGGAGCAAATATGTTTATCAGGGTCAGGGTTTTGGAGATTACTAAGTGAATTTTGTCGGCTATTGTGTTGTAAATAAACAAGGGTCATTAGATCATTCTAGAAGGTTATTTTCTATTAGGTAATGTTTTTTCAGAATATGCTAATTGTTACTTGAAGTCAAGCAGAGAACTATATTATCTTGTGATGTGAGGATTATACCAGTCGAGCTTTAACATCTAGCACTTTAAGTTGTATTATGTTGTGAACAGTTTGGGCTGAATTTTATTTTCTTCAAATTATTGAATTCAAGTGATTATTTTTCTGGAAATACAAAAGTCCCCTAATAAAATTCTTGGATAAAGATATTCACTGGAATTTATACTGAATTCAAACCTGGAATAATATTTCTGTGATACAACAAGAGACTGTTGACACATCAGCACTTCACAGGCCATAACTGACACGTAATCGCCTTCAATTTTGGATCTCTTTGGGACTTTAACTGAGTTTTATTCAGGACTTTTTATTGCTATTACTTGTGTCTTTAATTCTATGATTACTTTTGGATTTAATTCGCAATACTGTAAGTTTTTTTTGTGCATTTTTCACTTTGTATTCTAAGGAAATAAATTATTTGTTAAATTTTACAAAGCTTATTGTCTTCACTCATTTCTGTTACTTATTTTAAAAGCATAGATCCGTAACAGACGATACTAATTATTATACATTTGGGAAACTGTACTTTGAACAGATGATCTTCGATCCTGGATCGGAGTTCAGCGGCAATGGTGAAGGTTTTCACTTCCACGCGTCGTATCGGACACTTGGCAGTCAGAACGACTGGCGATTTTCTAGGTACCATACCAGCAGAACGCTCAAAGTGTGGCTGATGTCGTTTTCCACTTTAGGTAATACTTCCACGAGTCTGCGGTTTTGGATGATGGTTTTGTACTCGTTGACATGGGCCATCAAATGGAAAACGGTACTGCTAAGATTTAGTCTCAGGCGGATATCCACTCCGTTCAGCAAATACTTTTCTTGCAACCACATATCCAAATGCAAACGATTCATCAGTTATAAACTATGTCCTTGCAGAAAATTTGTTCGACGGTCGTTAAAGCCCACATCGTGAGAATTGTATTCTGCTGTCAGGACTGTGGGGTTAAACTTGTCCACACCTGCTGTGTCAGTTTTGCATCCCACGCAAGCATCCAGATGAGTGTTCTTGGGATCTTTTCCGTACATCAAGAGATTTTCCAGGTACCTTCGGTAAGGGTAGGTATCCATGCTGGTGCTGACTAGTTTGTTATTCAAGTACAAATCCACTTCGCTGAACAAGGAATACACGAAATTGTTGACGGGAGCTACTCTAGGATCGACTCCCGGAGCGGTGTCGTCCGTTTTGATCAATTTGACTTTCAGGTTCAAATAACTGCTATTCCCATCGATATTATCTTCGGGCTGTAATTTGATTTCAAATTCGATGGACGCTGAGGTTGTCAAAGAGGAGATTGGATGAAATTCTACCCACTGGGATTCTTGCATCGGCATCATAGTGGGTGGCATGGCAAACAGATCCAGTTCCGACTTGAAACATTCGCAAGACTTTCGGTGGATCATTTTTCTGTTTAATAGTAAGAAACGTCTAATTCTCTGAAGGTTCTTCTTTTCATGGTCTTTCTAGCTCTGTATGTGTGAAGTGCTCTGGAGGGGTGGCTTCGCCGTCTCTTTTTACCTTGTCCTTGCTGTCGTGTCAGGAAAGCAGGAATGCCTGACTGGGCAGCGTCCAGGGAATTTACAAGTTTCTCATCGGCCCAAAATGTCTTTTACAGTTTGAAGCAAGACATTTTTGCCTGCTCTCAAGAAGGCTTCTTTGGGGTTTTGTTTGTCGATGATGACACTTTGGAGAAATTCCTTACCTTGCGTTAAAGCGGCATCTTTCAAAGCGTGCAATCCTCGTGTCACCATCGGTTTCAAAACGGGAGCCACCGAACGAAAAGCCGATTTCAACATATCTCCTAAACCATGTCCTCGCTGTCGAGCGACTCCTCGGTACAAAGGATACATGACTTACAAGTCGATAGAGAATCATTTTCGAAAATGGAGTTTCACTGTGTTTTCCCTTTCGTGATCGAAATAATATGTCCCAGATCTCCTTTTATACCAATGTTGACACTGTCGAAAATACGACTTACTGACGGGTAAATAGTGAACATGTGCAAATTCGCGGTGAACGTGATAGGTGTTTCCACCTTCGTCGTCATTGGTCGTGGCAGAATCGGCTTTGAGTGGACCCTTGACCATCTTGAGGTCTCCACCCAAAATGTAATGGACAACGTTTTGGCATCCGACGAGCTACTTTATGGTACTCGATCGTGACACTTCGTTTCGTTTTATCCAGGGCTTTGTCAAGCAACGCATTGAAGTTGGAAGCAATCGCGTGCACCGGATGTTGACCTTTTAAAATGATAGCCCGCAGGAATTTTCCACATACAGATGTACCGTGGAGTATCGGGTGACACTGGTCGTTTCATAAAGGAATCTACAGTTTCGTTTTCATTCAAGTATTGTTGCACCTGGTCGTTCAGAACTTAGACCTCAAATGTGTTTTGATGTTCAGTGACGTTTTTGATTTGTGTAGGGTGAATCATTTCGACGAAAGCCACTTCCCAATGGGCATCGTGATCTAATTGGATGGCCTGAGGTAATCTGGTCGTGAAACTGCACAAAGTATTGTGAGGAAACACAGCAAGTAAAATTGGTTATTCATAATTCCATAGTTCTGCTCTCCGAAGGGTCACTGGAGGTCAGAGGAGTGTCCAAAAGAGGGTTATTGTTGTTTTGGTGGTGACCCTTGGGAGGGTGACTGAAATTGCGTGCACGACTCTCTTTGTTTCCGTTAGAGTATTTCAGGGAAAGACTGGGGAGAAGATAACCGATGCAACTGCTCAGTAAAATGGTCCACCGCTGTTTATCTCCTTGTTGCAAACTCAGATTGGCAATGACAGCACAGATGAGACAATACAGCACAAAGATTTGGGGGGGGGGGAAAGACGATTTGTTTTTTAGGCACACGTATTCATCACCACAACCACAAGGGTTGCTTTCCTAGATCTTGCAGAGAAGTACCCAGAGAAGGAGCGGTCACTTTTGTGGGTCAGGCCGTGTTGAAGGGCATGAGATCACTTCTTTTTATAGTCGATGACTTGCGACGTGTCTATCCAAGAATCAAAACTCGGCGGATATCCGTTCGAATGTACTTTGACTTCTTTGACATGACGTTTTCCCACTTTACGGGTTCTTTGATCGAGAATACATTCGATGTTGTACACTTCGTATTCTTTTTTGGTCACTCGTTGTAACTCGGGCAACTATAAAGTTCCTTTTAACACTTCTCCGTTCATGTCTTCCAATGTATAGACAGCAGGATGACTACCACGCACTCATCCAGTGACACGAAACAATTCGGTGGTCCAGTTGGGTAAGTAACCTTTTTCGAAAGTGGGTATGGCTTTGCCAATGCGCACCCAATCTCCCGTCGTCCCGTCGTCAATACTCCACCTTTCTTGGGGACAGCCACCGTTGGGGACGTACCAGACAGACGCTCAAAGACGGTCACTTTGTTGTCGGGAGTCACTTCTTCGAGGGCACATCCGATGCTCCGATAGTAAGATTGGTTGTACGCTTTTACCAGGTGTGGTAAGACGTCGATGTACTTGAGAGTGTGTTGATGCGTAAAGTCTTTCCACATACGTTATTCCAAGGTGCGCTGAAAAGGTTCGACGATGCTGGCTTTGGATTCTGGATTCGCGGTTGTGAAAAATGAATTATTTTTGGAAACCTTGGTTCAGAAATTCGGTGCCTTTGTCCTTTTGCCATCGCAGAGGGTGGCAACCACTTTGTTTCAACAGAGTTTTAGGGCTCGCAGTAACTCAGTGCTCGATTTGAAAGTCAATGGCACGACCCAGGCAAATTTGGAAAAGACGTCGATGACACAAAACAAATATTTGTAACGGCGATTGTAGGTGGCTAAATGGGAGACATCGGCTAAATCAGCTTGCCATTGATGATCGATGCCCTCCGCTCGGGTACGATTTTTGGAAAATTTTCTTCGAATGGGTTTGTGTACGTGGATTGTTCTTATAACCATCGCTGTATTTGAGGTAAACGGACACTTTCGAGTCGGGTTTCGAGCGCGATTCAATTTTTGAACCCCACCGTATCCCCCAGGATGGGATGGATCTTAGTAAATGCTGGCTAACAAATTCACCATCAGGAGTCTCTTTCTCTTTAATAAGTCACCCACTCTTCACTGATGCTACTCTGGATGGGGTGATGTGGCGGTTAGGAAACGGCTTTACGTGTTCGACATGCCATGGAAGTAGACGTCGAAGGTAGTGGTGCTGGTAGTAATGTGATGGCTTTTGTCTTTCTTTCTTTTTTCACCTCTGGTTTCCCTTCTTTATTTTCCACTTTTGTCGAAGGAGGAATGGACATCATCTTTTTAACCCAAAATTTCAGTTTTCCTAGTTGGGGTGTGGGGGAAGGGGTCAACAAGGACGCTGCAATCTTACTAGCGATCGGAGCCGCTGGGGGTTTTTGAAAGACTTCTCGTGCCACTTCTTCCTCAGGCATCCGTGGGGCTGTGTCTGTCTTGGTCACTGGTGGTGATGGTGGCGATGGTGGTGATGGAGTTTTCATTAGGGTCTTAAAATCTTTCAGAGTCAGTCGAGCTGTTTCCTCTATAGCTTTCTGGTGAAAGAGTTGAAGTCGTTGCAACACTTGACCGTACCGTTGCGACTTTTCCATTTTTGACAAATCGCTGCGATCCATCAACAATTGAAATTCGTGTTGTCACTGGGACATCTCGGTCAAATGAGGCTTGGGAGGTAAATGCGGGGTCCGTTGTTCTTGCCAACGGTGGAATTCCATCCATTATTTGTAAGGGACTAAAGTCCGTTTTAGTCCTTCCATCAGATTCCAAAGGTCACGTCAGAGATCTTTTCACCGAAGAGGCCCCTTTTATCTTCTTGGCCTTTTTATAACTTTTACCTATCCCTTGTGAAGCAGCTACCATCACGAGTCCTGTAATTATTGTTCACAATACTCCTTTCACCAAGGGTGCTAACAACAGGTGCACAAATCCTCCGCATTGCACCATCTTTTACTTTTGACGGAAAGGTATTTTCTTTTGGACCTTTTGGCAAAGAACGTGTAGATGCTTTGCTAAGCAGTTTTTCTGATGTTGAGACAAAGGTATCGTTCCTTTCAAAACATTCAGGCAACATTCGCACACGGTATCGACGACGTATTTGGAGGCGGTTTTTGAGAAAATTATTTTCCCATGGGTGGAGAGGCTTTGGACAGGACAGACAACACGTTCTAATGCCTGGCTAAACGAGGAGGCAGTCCTTTCCTTTTCTTTCTTTTAACTTTTGTATCGTCTAATACCAAGGTCCAGCGATTACAATCACGTCTAAATAATGACGTCATTATTTTATAACTGTATAACCTCTGTCGCCAAAACCGATAGACACTAATCTATGATTAAACATGTTGGTGGTCATACTGTTCAAAACGGCCTCAAAAAAAAATAAAGACAAAATAGCTTAGTATCTGTAAGAGGCACCAACAGCATAGCAAAATATTAGAAAATGTAATTTTAGTTAAGGACGATCACGTTCTGTTATCGTGTTACATATATATATATATATATATATATATATATATATATATATATATATATATATATATATATATATATATATATATATATATATATATATATATATATGTGTGTGTGTGTGTGTGTGTGTGTGTGTGTGTGTGTGTGTGTGTGTGTGTTACGCTGACATGAGGGAAAACATAACCTAGATCGGCAGATAGATTATGAAAGAGCGTGCCAATACAAATTATTTTTAATAAAATCAAGGCAACACATTTGTTTATAAAGGAACTCAACATGTTTAATAATGAGAAGAAGACGCTTCTCCAATTCAAACAGGATTACAAACTAACGCATTTGTTTATTTGAACCTATTTACAAGGTTAATAATGTTGAGGGGGCCCCGAGTGGCCGAATGGTCTAAAGTGCTTACCGGTATGGATCACTGCCATCTCACCTCTGTCTGCGTGAGTTCGAGTCTCAGACTCGGCTAACATAGGTACGTGAGAAAGCCTGCCAGTAGCTTGTCGTGGGTTGGTGGTTCTTCCCGGGGTTTTCCAGGGTTCTTCCTCTACCAACTATACTGGCCGCCATGTATAGCCTATCTTGTGCTGAAAAATAACCTTAATCCCTACAATAACAACAACAACAATAACAATAATGTTGAGTCAAACATAACTTCCAATGATCTTGGTCACTGTCATTTGCCACCGATGCACACTTCATTTCTAAGCTATAGAAAAGATACCGCCATATTATTCATAAAACGATCTGTTTATTTTATCATCATTTTAAGAGTAATCACGATCAAACTAAGTCGCTGAATGTTCTAAGGGAAGTTCCAAATTGCGTTGATGAAGGAAGTGCCCTTGGTCTCCAGAGAAGTCAGTGTAGGTAAGGGATGGACAGTCTAGTCTTCATACCACTTTCTCAAGCTTTCTCTTCTGAGACGAGTGTCCATGTCTATTTCAGATACTCTTTCAACTTTTTGCTTGACCCATCATCAAACATTTATTGTGTTGGATCTGGCTGGGATGATTGATTTGACATTCATAACAATGTTCTCCTCAAGCTGGTGATTCTTTCAGCCAAGTTATGAGTAAAGCAGGAGACTAAACGTTATTGTTGTTCTGGCCATCTTGACATCTTGACATGATGGCAGCATTTTTATCTTTTTATTCTGGATAAAAAGAATCCTTATCACTTATCTATATAGGTTTTCCATGTCTCTAATACTTAAGGATCACTTATCTTAAAATCTTTTTAAGCATTGTTAAATTTTGCATACAAGATGACGTTCATTGTGTTTGCCAGAGCTGCTGCAAACTTAAGTTCCATAAAAATTTGGCCCGATTGTATAGGATAAGAATATTTTTCGTCGCTGCCTATGTCTGGAGAGCAATGAAGTTCCCATAAATCATATCCTGCTGTATAATCGTCGCACGAAATGCCATAGCTATTGTTGTTACCTAACTATCATATGGCTTGAAACAGTGTTAACAAAGATCTCAAGTAATTTTTCTGGGAAATGTTATGTTTAAAACGTCCGATACACAGCCTTTGTCCATCTCGAATGACATCTTTCACTGACATGTTGCAGTATTGGATCTCGAAAAGTATTGGACAAATGACTGTTTTGAGGGCGGTATTGCTGATGATGCCAAGGAGCAGATGTTTGGCAAATTGTCCCTGGAACGCGTGGTCTTTGATATTAGATCTAGGTCAAGGTGCACATTTTCATTTCTACACCACTTAGTGGATAATCAGCTGTCGTTCTGCGATTTCATACTTAGGTACGTTGTCCACACGGTGCACGTAAGGTGTGGCTTCTACGATGGTGATTTTGTACTCGCTGGCCTTCCAACAGAACAAGGTACTACATCGACTCAATCTTAGGCGTACATCCAGTCCAAGTAACAAATACTTGTCTTGCAACTTAATGTCCAACTGCAAATAATCCATCTTTTCTAAACTGCGTCCTTGTTTTTTTTTTTTTTAACGGTCGTTAAATTCAACATTGTGAGGATCGTCAGCTGTCACGTTTCCATACCAAGGATTGATCCAAGTGTGTGTTCTAGGCTAAGGTTCCATACCTTGGAATGATCAGAATGTGTGTTCTTGTCTTCGTGTCCTTACATCTAACAATTAACCAGGTACGGCCGGTAACGGTGAGTATCCATGCTGCTGTTTACAAGTTGTTATTAAAATACAAATCCACCTAGCTGAACACCGAATGCATGAAATTGTTGACGAGAACTTCGGTATCTTCCTTTTTATTGGTGTTGTCAGCTTTGAGAACTTTGACTTTAAGCGGCTGTTATGCAGATCGAGTTAATTCTTCGGATTGTTATTCGATTTGAAATTCGATAGGGTTGAGGTAGTCAAAGACGACACAGGATGAAGTTCTGCTTGGGATTCTTGTATCGTTATCATCATTGGGAGCATGGTATATAGATCGAGTTCCGATTTGGAACATTCACACGAATCTGGCTGCTCCTGTTCTTCTTCGTTCTTATTCAGGGGGTTTGATCCGGTTTCTACGTCTCATTTTGCCTCATCCTTGCTGTGGCGTAGAGGAACTTGGACAGAAGTGTGAAGCGAATTTATATGGATATCTCGACGACCCAAATAGACTTACAGAGATTGAATCAATGCACTTGTTTCCTGCTCTCATAATGGTTTCTTGTCTACTTTGGATAAATGAGGACTTTTGAACATACTCTGTTCCTTGCATCTAAGCTGTCTCGTTTAAAACACGCAATTCCTCAAGCCACAAAGTATAACGACCTGTGCTACAGTGCGGAAAAATGATTTAAACATAACTCTTACATCTTGTTCTTCTTGTCAGGCGATTTCTATTTATGCTGGATAATATAATGTTTTTGTTTCTTTATTGTCAGGCGATTTCTATTTATGCTGGATAATATAATGTTTTTGTTTCTTTATTGTCAGGCGATTTCTATTTATGCTGGATAATATAATGTTTTTGTTTCTTTATTGTCAGGCGATTTCTATTTATGCTGGATAATATAATGTTTTTGTTTCTTTATTGTCAGGCGATTTCTATTTATGCTGGATAATATAATGTTTTTGTTTCTTTATTGTCAGGCGATTTCTATTTATGCTGGATAATATAATGTTTTTGTTTCTTTATTGTCAGGCGATTTCTATTTATGCTGGATAATATAATGTTTTTGTTTCTTTATTGTCAGGCGATTTCTATTTATGCTGGATAATATAATGTTTCTGTTTCTTTATTTCAAATTCATTTTACAATCGTTTTCCAAAATTGGATTTTCACCGTGAGGCTTTCTTTCGAAAATAGAATATTTTGTCTAAGAGCTCCTTTTTTACAAATGTTGATACTTTCGAAATTCGATTTACTGACAAGAAGATAAGGACAATTTACAAATTTACAGTGAGTATGATGTGTGCTTCCATCTTTCTTGTAAGCAGCGGTGTTAGAATACACTTTGAAACAAATGACACCTAATAATTTAGTAGGTGTGTTAAGCTCGATAACATCGCAGTACACAGTATATTCAGTCCTTCGACAGGGTAGCGAATATACTTGCAGAATCGATAATTGTTGTTAACGTCTTTCATTGGACCGAGATCAACGTATCCAACCAGAATATAAAACAAACCTGAAAAAATATAATGGACACTATACTTTGGTCAGATAAAGTTTTCAAGACCATGAGTGATTTTATGTTACTTGAGCAGAACAATTTTGAAAGCTTTCTCTGATGCTTTTTCAAAACTGATTTTGTAAAAGTACAGCAGTTTTGACACAAGATGAATGATACATGCATGTAATATGTATTTTGTACAATAATTCTAGACAATATTTTTTGTCAGTAAAAGATGAAAGAAAATACAAAATTTTCAGATCATATCAATTGATCAGTAATCAAGTGACATAATATATTTCAAACATAATATATACACTATGAAGTACATCATTTTATCAAACTTGTATTTGGATTATAACACATGTTTCTTAGTTTATGGTGGAATAAGGACTCTCTATGTTTCCAAATCGACATAAATCTTTCTTTCTTTTCAGATTGGATTGCAATATACTTTTCCAAAGTATAGTGGTCTTTAAGAAAAACGTTCAACCATTCTAATCAAGGAACATCCTACTTTCATTAGGCATATATCGATTCAGTATATGGCTAGAAGAAAAAAAAAATGTTGATCGTATATTCCATATTTACTTGTATATCCCAATATTACAGTTTTTGCACTAGGTACATTATATATGTTCATTTCATTCCGAATGAAGTGGGACACATATTGTTCATATATCTCGGACGAGCCCCCAATTTTCTTTGCTACGTGTCTAGGCTCGTACAAAAGTAACAAACAAAAGAGTGAAGCCAACAAGCTTTGTAAAATTTAAAAAATAGTCTCTTTTCCCTAGAAAATAAGGTAAAAATAAGAAAAAGGACTTACGGTTTATGAATTTAATCCAAAATTAATCCAAAAATTTAAAAATATAAGTCCTATCAATAGAAAGTCCTAACTGAATCACAGTTCGAATCCAGACGAAGTTCGAAGATGGAAGGCGATGACGTCTTCAATAACCTGCTTTGTCCTGATGTGACAACAGTTCCTTGTTGAATTACCAAGAATAATATTCCAGTTTGGAATTCCGAATAATTTCCAATAAATGTCGTTGTCCAAGAATTCTGATAAGCACTAATAATTTCCAGTGAAAATAAATTACTTTAAATTGAATTAAAATATAAATTCAGCTCAAACTGGTCACAACAAAAACATCTTTGAGCTCCAAAGGTTAAAAGCAAGACTGGCCAAAATCACTATAATAACGTGTTTTAAGCCTAACTAAAACACAAAACAGATCACCTGATAGGGTCACGTGATCACTTCCTTCTAGCGGCGTAGAAACATTACATGCCGATTATCACGTTCGCTATGTACGGCTTTGACTCTACTAAATGAATCTTACTATAAGATTCAATAATTAAAAAAAAAAGTTAAAAAATTGTTTACACCAAACTTGAAATTGGCTCTGAATCTAGGTCACCTAAAGATAGAAGGTTAACACTACTGCTTGTTTATCAGGTCACAGCGAACTGAACTGAATTTTCCGTAAAAATGTCAAATCCAGTGAATAAAGTTATCATTACAATAACATGTAATGAAATAAAATAAAATAATAAAAAAAATTAAAGCTAACACACAAGTAATTAAATTACATATACATAACAACATACGAATAATTTTATATGGATCCAATATTTTCATGCGAATGTCATGATATTGTATTACGTCCTAGAGACATACATTACGTAACAAGGAAAGGTAAATCCAAGCAAGCATTCTTTAATCCAAATAAATTTATTTTCCTAAAATATAAAGATAAACAAAATGAAAGAATTAAAAATAAAATACGGTATGATATGAATTCTAAGAAGTTCCAAATGTATTAACAATTTCACAGTAATCCAGAAATGTTCCAAACGTATTCACAAAGAATTTTCTAATGTACGTATGTGCTAGCAGCACGGAAGAATCAGTGTTTAATATCCAAAGTTTTACTTCAAGGAAAATAGGATGAAAGCTGAATGTCACAAATGTCCTTGTACGTTTCACGATAATCCAACGAAATTAATAAATATCCAAGTCCTTGAATAATTTTCCAAACTCCAGTACGAATTGATATATTACAATGTATTCTACATGTACTCTGCATACGCGACGTGACGTCACCTGTAAAGTACATTGTGTAGTGTTAGAATACGAATTATAAGAATGTCGTCATTAACCTAAATGACTGGAAAACGATATCAACACAATAACATATCTGTAATACTTGTCGTGACCGTACAGCTTCTTGTACGGCATCCAAGTTGACTGCTTGGCACAATTGATAGTTCAGCACCAGTCCTTTGACTTTGCATTTGGTATGCACATGCCCATGTCAGTCACTGTATAGGTTTCCCCAAAAGCAACAGAAAAAAAAACGATCATCGTATGCTATATACTGAAATAAAACACTCATACAAATATCAATAATTAATTATCGTACGTTATTTTTATGCAGTGTTATATACTCATATTTTATGTTTGATATCACACATATGAAATATCATGTCATACATTCATCAATGGTTTAAGCATGACATATCGTTGTTAAGAGCTGTTTTACTTCGGCTTTTTATGTGTACAGAATAACATTTTTGTTTTCCATGAAGTGCTATGGTTACTTAGGTTTAAAGAGAACTAATTTATAATGGTAATAAGTTCAAAGCAGGTATAGCCAAACAATTAGCAATTACCTCGCCTAAAATATGTTCTTGTATCATCTTAAAATCACATTCAGAGTAAACAATGTGATTAATGGCATTATCCAGGTAATTACAAAGAGTGTGTAAATGATTGCATCACCCAGGTAATAACAAACAGTGTAATTTACAACATCATCCAGGTGATAGAAAACCGTGTAATTGATAGCATCTTACAAAAAAAACAGTAAGCATTGTTGAGAGATGGCATCACCATTTATAGTGAAAGTCACACAGGTCATATAAGCGCATTTACTGATATAAATTTAAAACTGATTTTAGTTTAAAAATTTAATCGTGATATGGTTATGACAAAGGTTATTCAATCATAATTTTTGAGTGATTAATTTCTTGTCACAACAAAATTTCCAGACGAAAATTATCGATCGCTATGGTCTTTTACGATGGTAATTCGGCATTACACTGGGTTACGAAAGCTTATATTGGATTGAATTGCTACTAATGCAGGGTGAATCAAAGTACGATCGCATGAACAAAAAGTCACGTGCTTTTTCATTTATCGCCTATATGGATGTTCAACTATGAATAAGATAGAGGAGTAACAATTCAATAAGTTTATTCTTAGCTTCTACATATGATATTTCTTCAAAATGATAATTTAGCATGATGTAACATTTAACTAAAATAAATCTGAATTGAAAACCGTATTTTTACTGTCTTTTACGTGTATGAAAGAGCATATTTGTATGGAAAAATAGGCATTATGTACGAATTGAAATACAAGACATGACATACCATACGAAAGATATATACAAATTTACATAACTGCCTCCAATTTATTGGACTTGTGTGCCGTTTTTTTTTCTGCCGATGTTTTCCCAGGCTTTGTTTATAGATGACGACATTGTTGCGTCTCTGTTTATTTTTGCAGTCTAACTTCTTCCCAACCACAAGCGCGTTCCCTCCTACATCATAGCCTGCGACAAAAACCGGTTTAAATGGGATCAACCTGCTTGGTTGACTGTGCTTATAAATGTCGAAGTACGTTATCCATGAATTTGCCGTTAAGCTTTTTTCGAGGAATTTATACAATAATCTTCAATGGAAAGTTGATGGACAAGGCGCGAAATAAAGTGAATAAACGCCATTTAAAGGTATATGTATCAAATTCTCCAAAATGACACCTATAGCTGCAAAAAGTGACTCAGAGCGCGTACATGAGCTATGTGATTTGTACTATAATAGCAAACTGTAACCAAAGCATCCGCCAGGCAATAGCAAACAATGCAAATGATATCATAACCCATGTAATGGCAAACATTGTAATTGATAGCATCACTCAGATAATAGCAAACAGCATAACTGATATCATCTTCAAGTTAATTGCAAACATTGTGATTGATAGTATCACACATCTAAGCAGTGTAAATTTATAGTATCAATCAGGCAATACAAAACAGTACAATTGATGGCATAAACCAGATAATAGCAAACAATGTGACTGATAGCATCACCCAGGTAACAACAAACAGTGTCATTGATAGCATCTTTAAAATAATAGCAAACAGTGTAATTGATATCATCGTAAAAGTTATAGCAAACGGTGTAATTTATTGCATCGTCCATGTAATAGCAAAGGGTGCAATTGATAGCATGGTCCAGGCATAAGAAAGTACTGTAATTGATACTCTCACCAATGTAATAACAAACAATGTAATTGATAGCAACACCGAGGTAACAAACCAACACTCTGATTGAGAGCATCACAAAGGTAATAGCAAACAGTGTAATAGATAGCAAATTTCAAAGTAATAGGAAACATCATAATTGACAGCATCACATTTAATAGCGTAAAGTGTAATTGATAGCATGACACTTAATAGCAAACAGCTTAATAGCAAAAAGTGTAATTGATAGTATTATCAATGTAACAGCAAACAGTGTAATGGACAGCAATACGTTTAATAGCACACAGAGTAAATGATAATATGATCCATGTAATGTAAAACTGTGTAACTGATAGCCTCATCCATGTATTAGCAAACAGTGTGATTGATAACATTATCCAAGTAATAGCAAACAATATCATTGTTGGCATCATTCAGGTAATGGCAAATAGTGTAACTGTTAGCATCACCCAGATAATAGCAAACAGTTTAAAAGTGATAGCATCATCCAGGTAATAGCAAACAGTGTATTTGGTACCATCATCCAGGTGATAGCAGACAGTGCAATTGATAAAGAAACCATATCAAAGCAAGCAGTGTAAGTATTAGCATAACACAGGCAATCACAACCGTGTAACTAATAGCATAATTCTGTTAACAGAAAACAGTGTAATTGAAAACTCCGTCCAAGTAATAGCAAACAGTGTAATTGGGCATCATCATCCAGGTAATAGCAAGCAATGTGATTGAGTGCATAACATTTAATAGTGAACACAGTAAGTAATATCATCGTACATGTAATAGGAAACAATGTAATTGATAACTTCCTCCAAGAAATAGCAAACAGTTTACTTGATAATGCCATCTATGTAATAGTAAACAATGTAATTCATATAATCACATTTAATAGTAAACACAGTAACTGATAACACCGTCCATTAATAGAAAACAGTGTAATTGCTGGCATAACACAGGTAATAGCCAACAGTTTAATTGATGCAATCACCGAGGTGATAGCAAACAGCGTATTTGACGGAATCAGCCATATCATAGCAAAATGTCTAATTGATAACATCATCAAGTTAATAGCAAACAGTGTAACTGATAAAATCATCCAGGTAATAGCAAATGGTGTAATTGATAGCATAATTAGATAATAGCAGTGTAATTGATAGTATCACAAAGGTAATAACAAACAGAGTCATTGATAGCATCACAAAGGTAATAGTAAACGATGTAATTGATAGCATCATCCAGGTAATATCTACGGAAGCATAGCATGTTAAGTTTTAATCATGTTAGTCCCGTTAATTTCAGTCTAAGATTAAGCTGATGTCCGTAAGTAATCAAATCATATTTTTTGCATGCTTAAACATCGACAGCCCATAGATGTTTCCAAGTATTCAAATGTTTACGCTTTCTTTGCTAGGTGCACGTGTACGTCGTATTAACGAGGATGGACGATTGAACGTCATTATCAACTTCCTCAGGCAATGAGAACGCGATTTTGACTGTTTTTTAAAAACAAAACGTAAAACGTATGGTGCACAACTGAAGGGAAAGATAGCAATAGAACCTAATTTCAAAACCAAGCGTGGATTGGATGCAGAGAAGATAGGGGTAATTATAATTATACTGATTATTTCTCATCAGAAATATTGATTTACATCCTTGTATTCCAAATTTTGTAATGCTTTTCGATAAAAGGCATTTTTAGATATGTAAGTTGTTGGTTTTGTACGCATCCTTGGTTTGATTGCGGTAAGCTTAAATAACACGTTACGTTTTAGCGCGGTGGGTGATATTAGGCCTATTATTCGATCTTTTATATTGGACATATTTGAGAGTGGTCAGTATATTTATTTAATTTGTCGTTTATTTAAGCTCGACGAATATCTGCAATTGGCATACAGACAAATCAAATTTTAATCGCTAAAATGATATTGGCTCCGGAAACCAGAGTACATGGTAGCGGTATTAAAACTGAGACTTCCTGCATTTTGTTCAATTACGACGAACATTCTTTATCAAAGCAGATGGTTACCAGATAAATGCTATACCAAGGTAGTGGTTACTTCGGATCTTCAAAAGCTGCTCATTCAAACCCAGAATTACAGAGCAGTCGTATTATCTGACTCTATTGATACAAATGGCGCATTACAAAGAAAACATTTAATTAATATCAGGCTTAGAGAACATTCATGTTGGTGAATTTTCTTATTACATGAAAACCTTCTACAGACATAATCGTCGTATTTACAGACTGTTATTAACATATGCAATAAAACGTGACCATAAGGTAGACATGTGTGAGCTTCAGTTCCCTAGACCAGGAAAGTAGGTTTAATTAGCAATTTAATCTTACGTTAGTACTTATCTTGTCTTTATTTCTTTCCTTTGTTCCATGTCAACGTAACAATCTGTCTATTACGTTAGCCAGGTCAGATCATGTCTCGCGTGACCATATAACAAGACTTAGTGAAGAGATTGAGCTTATTTTTAACTCTCTCCTCATTAACACTAATATTTACTTCGATGATATGGCTGACGTTAGTAATGACGTCATAGTGTTTAACCATTGAAACAGCTAATGAGATATTGCAATATAATTTTATAGAATATATTGTACAAATAGCAAACAGTATTCTATAGTCATTCATAGCAGAAACATATCACTGTATACTTACAAGGCAATATCTAAAAATGTTGGGAGAAGGTAAAAAACAAAAACCTCTTCGTCATTTCAGGTGGAATATATTTAGCAACTAAATAAGTATAAGAAATAGGTCATATTATTTTCAATATATAAAACGTTTTTAAACAAATCTCTTTCTTGCTCTCAAATTTTTGAAGTGGTTGCAAGAGGTTGCTCATTAATGACGATGTGTATGTCTGTATTATGGTACGATGTGTATGTCTGTATTATGGGAAGACGTGTATGTTTGTATTATGGGAAGACGTGTATGTCTGTATTATGGGAAGACGTGTATGTCTGTATTATGGCACGATGTGTATGTCTGTATTATGGGACGACGTGTATGTCTGTATTATGGGAAGACGTGTATGTCTGTATTATGGTACGACGTGTATGTCTGTATTATGGTACGACGTGTATGTCTGTATTATGGGACGACGTGTATGTCTGTATTATGGGAAGACGTGTATGTCTGTATTATGGCACGATGTGTATGTCTGTATTATGGGACGACGTGTATGTCTGTATTATGGTACGACGTGTATGTCTGTATTATGGTACGATGTGTATGTCTGTATTATGGGAAGACGTGTATGTTTGTATTATGGGAAGACGTGTATGTCTGTATTATGGGAAGACGTGTATGTCTGTATTATGGCACGATGTGTATGTCTGTATTATGGGACGACGTGTATGTCTGTATTATGGGAAGACGTGTATGTCTGTATTATGGTACGACGTGTATGTCTGTATTATGGTACGACGTGTATGTCTGTATTATGGGACGACGTGTATGTCTGTATTATGGGAAGACGTGTATGTCTGTATTATGGCACGATGTGTATGTCTGTATTATGGGACGACGTGTATGTCTGTATTATGGTACGACGTGTATGTCTGTATTATGGGACGACGTGTATGTCTGTATTATGGGAAGACGTGTATGTCTGTATTATGGGACGACGTGTATGTCTGTATTATGGGAAGACGTGTATGTCTGTATTATGTACTACGTGTATGTCTGTATTATGGTACGACGTGTATGTCTGTATTATGGTACGATGTGTATGTCTGTATTATGGGAAGACGTGTATGTCTGTATTATGGGGAGACGTGTATGTCTGTATTATGGGACCACGTATATGTCTGTATTATCGGACAAATTTCCAACGTTATCTTTCTGATAGTAAGATGTGCAGTCTTAGAGAAAATACGTAGCGATTTCTGTAACTATTGCTAGAGGATAAGTGCTTTTTGAAAAGGTCTTCATTTTATAAAGATGCTACCCAATGCAAGTGTTGTGCGCATAATTTATGTTAATCTCTAGGATGAATAGCATGGGTCCTTTTCTAGATCACAAATTAGGTCTCACATAAACGATTATAACGACAGTTTCTTTTTCAGAATTTTCCAAAAGAGGAAGATTCAAATTGTACAAGAGACTTTGGTAAAATGAATATTTGTATAGATTTGTCCTTGAGATAGGCGTATGGAGGTTAATTCTATCACAAAGTTGTATATTACTTACCAGTTAGACAATTGACGGAACCAAAAAAGAACGTATACATTATGGCGCCATGCACGATGCGTTATGAAAAAAAATTTATATCACTTTATAATTGTAGCGTCATTTCGAGAAACATTCCTATTTTCTCTCCTACAAAATTCCAGCATATAATGTAGATTTTTTGCCCCAGAAACGATTCTAACTGATTCAGCTTGTATGTTTTCTATTAGCCTTTATCATTCGTGATGCGATTATCGCAGACAATATCCCTCTACTCCAAAAGAAGTCTTATTCTTACGAAATCAAGACGCTTTGATGATTTTCTATCAATATTAAATGAGTTAGCTAGTGTTTACTATTTTATCAGGTTTTGTCTATAGAGTGTTGTAATATATGATTAATGTCAACCTTCTCCTGGCTTCATTTCAGCATTATTGGAAAAGTTTCGTTTTTTATTTATATTACATAAATTATGTATATATTCCTGTAGCGCATGACTTTTGTGACTTTGAACGTTTAATTACAGTTAGCACATCAATTCCCTGGTGTGTGTGTGTGTGTGTGTGTGTGTGTGTGTGTGTGTACACTTCCAAGATATGTACAGCCTGCAACTACATCTTTGCATTTCTTTTATATTTTTTTTTCAAAACTCGAACATAAGTTGGCACGTATACATGGGATATAAGTGTTTGCTAATAGTTTTCGATTGATCGAATTTACATTTAGTTTGGAAATTGGTCGGAGAAATGCTTATTCAATCCTCTTTTTAACTTTCATGAAAATAATCATATGAAAGCACCTAGTCGTTTTTTTTTTTATCTTGATTCAGCAGGCTAAGAAATCAGCAATGTTTCTCAGGTTTGTAAAATAACCGATGGATATTGATTATGAGCAGTACATGGTTATGGGTGAGAGTTACCTAGCAACAACTACCAGACAAAAAGCGAACTTTAATTATATACAATCAATCAAATTGCACTTTACTAAAATGTCACTTTTATTAATAATGAGTTCTACTGTTCCTACATATTGCCACAAGTAGCAAAGATTCTAATGAGAGTTTTCATCTTCAGTAGATTAAAGAAATCAGAGTATTGTACTATAATTTCTCTTGTTGCTCTTAATTGCTAATGACATTCAAATTAATCCGCTCCCCACCTTGGCCCAAATTAGCAACGAGGTGTCTCATTTTGTCACGTTAACAGTCAATATATTTACCACACTATTGACCTCGCACAGTCATTTTAACAGATTCGATATCATTACAGTAGCAAAATGTTTAAATATGAAAAATCCCTTTATTAAAGGAATCATTTTAACAACACCATAGGTAGAGGCCCTATTAACTGGAATCTTTTTTATGTACACCCAAGATTCAATAAATGAAGACAGTATTGTAAAAATATTATAATCATAGGGGATTTCAACGAAGACATCAAGTAGGTGTAGATATACAAGTATCAAAAAGACTTTTAATTTACATCATTTTATTGATATACACACAACAATAATCGTAGGTACACATTACTTGTTATAGAGTCTTAATTTGAATCTTTATAATCTTTCAATAGATGAATATGTCTGTAATATCTGTGGCAATATCTTAGTGGTGGTCCTTCCTGCTTTTACCAATAAACTAAATTCGATTCGTACGAGAGATCTTCACTGGATGCACAATAAAATTGTACAAATTAAGTCAGGAGCGTAAAATATCCCACTGCTTGGCTAAAAGAACCAATCTTTAGTTATAACTGACCAAGGTCGGTTACGTTAAAATGCGAGTTATAAGCACTGTAGGATGTCCAACACTGACACATAATCACCAGTGTTTTCACCCTGTCAAATTTATTTCGTAAATAATTGTTCAGAACAATCCTTGGATGATGAGAGCTCCTTTCCAATGTCTTCTGTACCACTTCCCGACACTGACCTTAACAAAATTCACATTAACATCAGTGAGGTAGAATTGGCCTTTAGAAAATTCACATTAACATCAATGAGGTAGAATTAGCCTTAATAATATTCATATTAATATCAATCACGTAGATGCTCTTTCAAATCTCTGCAATGCAATACATGGTCTCCTAGTCAGATCTACCCTAAGCTACTTATATATTATTGCGATATTTATCAGAATGCCTTGACCGTTCCATCAAAGCTTCATATTTTCCAAAAGTGGGACAACGTGTTTTTCCAAACCATAGAATATTTTCCTACTAATTTGTTTTTGTGAAATATTTGAAAACCCTATGTTTTTAAACTGTATAACTGTCTAAAGCCAGCAACTTAATTACTTATCGTCAATCTTTCTTCACTCCCCCCCCCCCCTACGGATTCGGCTTCTTTACATCTGTGTGATATATACAATACTTCATGCAAGGTAGTCGACGCAGGAAATTAGAGGGGTATTTTGTGATATTGAGAAAAAGCCTTGGACAAAGTCTGGCACAAAGGTTTATGTGTAAGGAAAAGAATGTAATAAATGATGGCCTAATGGCTCTAAAAGCCTTAAAATGATCCTTCCAACAGGTCACCAAAAATTCCTATAGAATGTTGTAGGTCAGACCACAACATGTCGGGATTAGAGTGCCTTTGGGACCTAAACTTGGACCAGTGTTATTTTTCATTTCTGTTAATGATATTGTCAATGATAGGTGTGCCTTCCTTAAATTGGATCTCAGCAGGATATGTCTTGTTAATTCGACATTTGAAAGTAGATCGGTAATATCGGTTTTGTTAATGTGAACGTAATTAAGGACACTTTCAGGAAAGGGTATAGAGCGCATGGCAGTGGAAGTGCCATTATCAAAACATAAATATTTTAAATATTTTTAAGATTAATTTGCATTGTCAATAATGCTAGATTAAAATATTGACAATTATGTGTCCGGTGTTAATACTTAGGTTTTAAATTTTTCCACAAACATTTGTTGGCTATATTCTACCGAACGTTTGGACCAATATTAGCATTTTGGATGTTTATTAGCTAATTTGTTAAAATCCTCAAGATTGTTTCCAATATCTATGAATTTGACCCAGAATAAAGAGAAATTCCTTCTTTTATCTAAGTGGTGGATTTCATCCGTTGCAGCAAATATTATCTAATAGTACTGTCTAGCCACGGAAGAACTCTCGAAAGAATTGTTATTATTTTATTGGAATAACATAATGGGCTTCCCCGTATACATTGCCAGAAATCATATTGCCGTACTTCATCTATGGACAGAGAAGAAAGTTTCCAATTAGTTACATATACAAGTCGGTATACAGTTCACAATACTTTTGCATGACAATTCAGCGTACACAATTGATCAAATGAGGAATTAGTAATTCTTGCAGTTTTATCGGTCAGTTGATATAAATTAAAGGTATTAATATTTTCGTTAAATTTCTAAATTTACTAGTTTTAATCTAATACAGTAAATTAATCCTCATCTTAATATTTTAGGAATTCCTCCCCCCCCCACCCCTGCACAAAACGGAAGTTGTTTGCGATTGGCAGAATTTTAAAGCACTTGTTTAACTTCCTTTACGTTTCTAATTCATGTTCTGCTCAGTGATATTATTTTCTGAAAGGTGAAGGACTAGTCATAGTACGGAAGGTGGTTTTCAATGACAGGAAACTCGGAGAATTTTATCAATAAAGAACTCCATGTCCATTAAAGATCAAGCGAGGGAGATGTGTACTGCTACACATGGCAACATAAACCACTTTTAAAGGAAGGCCAATGAAGCATGGCCTTCCATTACTGGCATTTTCAGTCTATACGTGTAATGGCTCTTAGCTATATCTAAAACTAATCAAGGAAGCATGGAGGCTAAGACGCTAGCGATAAAAGCTGTCATACGATTATACCTAAATCCCTAGGCCAGAAAAGCCAATAAAGTGATTGAATACAGTAATTTGTATTATACAATTTTTTCGGCGGAGGGGGGCACCAGACAGATCCCCCCCCCCAATTATACAAGCGCACTCCAGGCATTAAATATTAAAATTGTATGTCCAGACAAAAAGGAAAATAAAATAATCTTTCTATCAGTAGGGTTATGCCTTTTTGCTCTGTATTTGGTTGTATAATCAAGAAATTTATTTTGAAGTCGTTGCTTTTCTTAAATTTAACTGCAAACTAAACCAAATTTGCTAGATTTCCAATACAATATAATATGTCTACGTGCATTTCTGTAAAATATATGACCATTGCGCAAACTGAAAATATTTCGAGAAGGCAAGATTGCTTTATAAGTAATTAACTTTCCTTGTAGTAGCTGATTAGCATCTCGACCAAGTGGACTCCCTTGGTTTCTCAGTTGGATTTACTCTAATTGCCTTCAACCTATATGCGTTGCTGTGTCATAAAACACTACACCAAACCATTGATTGACATGGCTGATACCTATATCTAAATGTTGTGAATGTTTCCTGAGCTCAGCTGATTACAAACAACATTCCAAGTCATTCTTTTGAAACAAGAATATGAGTGATAAGGGGCATAACCCTGTCAAAAATGGAATAGACGAGACTAGACCCATATATGTCTACAAGACAATGTTTAGACCAGAATGCATCAGAACATGTTGGATGAGTTATTGTGCTAACCGATTACATTCAGCGTCCCAAGTAAATATATGAAATTGATTGTAAAGGTTAACAGCTTTCAAAAATGGAGTCAACAATACAAGACCCATTAAAAGACGTATATAGGCTTACGATATAAGGTATATACTAACTTGTATGAGAATAGCAGTTATGTTTGAGCAGTTTCAGTTACAATCAACATCTCTTAAGAAGATATGAAGTAATATCAAACGACACAACGCTGTGAAAAATGGAGATTACAAGACAAAACCCAATTGATACATCTAGGTTTAGTAGACTATGCACTGAAACAAACCTGTCTCAGAATATGGTGAGTGGTTCCAATGTTATGCTGGTTGCAAGTTTCTGTGGATATTTAAAACTGATGGATAATGAATAATAAATTGGTCAACATTTGACCTCATAACCGTTATAATACTTGTAATAGGCAATTCACCGACAAAATGGCATCCAGTTATTTGTATGGGCTGTAGATCGTTGGTGCTCACACAAAGTACGAACGGATAGACAGAAAAGGGGTTTATCATAGGGTTCCCGCATCTCGATGCTGGGCCTTAAAACAATATAAATATGCCCTCTAACGAATGCAATGAATTACTTTCTTATGGTGAGAAATGTTAAAAGTTTTTAGCATGGTCATATCAGTTAACATTCTTTTCATCGTGTTTTCATTATCAAGATTTCTCTCGGGAGTTGCCTACGATTGTTCTGTGTAGATCAATTGTCCTTTCATACATTAGACTGGTTATAAATTGCACGGTGCTTTTGATTATGCCGTAGGATACTATGTTCTTGGTTAAATTTTATAAAATGCTTTCTCGGGCCAGCTCATTTGCGTCGAAAAATTGATTTCCTTTCGTCATATATTAGTTTTAAAACCCAGGCTTCTTACACAAATGTATTGCTTGTATCAAGTAAGACTACTGATGAGCTGAAGCAACGATATGTGAACAAACATCAGATAAATTAAACAGTTTTCACGCCTTGCAACACATAGATGTAATCGCGCCTTAAGTAGAGACGTAGATTTTCATTCCATATTTTCATAGTATCGGGGAGATATTGTTATACAGTCTCCACACATGCACTTGCACGTTTAACTAACCTCCTCCTTCATCCTTAAAAGAAGATTTCTGGAACGTGCCCATATGGTCGACCTCTTTAAAAACAGAGTCACCAGCAACACTCTAGAAGCCGAGATACCCCTGCCATGTGCTAAGAGTCCGGACATCAGTCCAGAGAGTGTCCAGGATTGCCACTGCCTTACCAACAAGTATCCTACAGGATTGTCACTGCCTTACCAACAAGTATCCTACAGGATTGCCACTGCCTTACCAACAAGTATCCTACAGGATTGCCACTGGCTTACCAACAAGTATCCTACAGGATTGCCACTGCCTTACCAACAAGTATCCTACAGGATTGCCACTGCCTTACCAACAAGTATCCTACAGGAGTGAATACACATACTTATAATATCTTTGTAGTCTTTAAGACAATAGTTTGCTATTGGTTTAGGAATTGCAGTTATTTTAATGAAACGAATGGGAGAACTCATCGTTGTTAATAGATTTTTGTCATATTATTAATTCAAGTTACTTTGCTTTTCATAACATGTATCTAAGACGGTCAAAAGTATTAGAAAAAACCCCAACAAAGGATTTCTATGTGAACATTATGAAGAACAATAAATGTTTTATATAACCTATTTTATGTATACGCTGAACAATTAACATGTACATAGCACTAAACCTTTAGGTGATCTGAACCCATATTTTGTTTGCTTTTGTAACACAGAAACGTTTAACTAAACTTAAATATAACAAAAACATAATACAAACCATGTTTATGTTAAAACTGAGAGAAGCATTTTAGAAATGCAAAGCTTGGTAGTGCAGGAGTTAGCGTGATGGTCTTCTGCTCAGGAGTATCAGGTTCTATTCTCAGGCGATGCAGAGTCCGATGACGTTTTGTGTCCGTTGGCAAGATATTTAACTTTAAAATCTTTAAGACAAAGCACCTTAAAGCGTTTGGACCAACTAAGCCAGAAATGTTATATTTCATCTCTGATCTCTGACTCACACAAAAATATCTCAAAAACAAATAGTCCAAAAAGTCTCTAGGCAAAACAGTGATGAGGGATCAAACACACACGTTACTGTGCATCTCTGATTCACACCAAGACATAGTCATATGTTAAGTAAAGGTAACTTAACAACAGTTGCTATGAAAAACACATGAAATGGGAGCTACCGCATACATTTTCCAAACTTTAATTTTGCTTTCATTTTCTCTGTTTGACTCGAAATGCCGAAACAAGTTTAAATTACGCTTATTTTCAATCTAGCAAGAGTGAAAATCGCGTTTAAAGACAGCCAAATTTTACATTAATTGATATCAAACTAAAGATAGCCAAAGTTTACATTAATTGATATCAAACTAAAGACAGCTAAATTTTACATTAATTGATATCAAACTAAAGACAGCTAAATTTTACATAGGGGTTTCCTCGTCTATAAAAGCTTGACTACGCTAATATGATCACATGACAAATCAAAATGCTAATCTAAGACTTAAACGGCTGGACAGCTCATGTTGATGCTGTCACATTAATTTATGTGATAATAAAAGACTATGTACTGGCGTCGCCGATGGGACGTAATAGTTTTTATACATAGTGATGTACTCTTTTTTTAAGCATAGCAGTTTTAATATGCAGTTTTAAGGCAGTGGATAAAACATGTAATGTGTTGTGCAATGGGATTATGGGGGTCTTCTCAAGGAATTACTGATTGAAAGATTAATTTTATAACATCACTCACTGTCTCTAGTAAAATAATCAATGGGTAAACGAAACATGCTATAAAAGAACCAAATATGTCTCAATATGCTGTGATTGGAATAATAGTAACAAAAATAACAATCTGCAGATTAAATTTGGTTCAAACATTTGTTTCCTGGTTGCATTAAACTCCAGGTCTTCCCATTTAATTTTCAAAAGGAGAGGGGCCGGGGCTAATTCCAAGGGTTTATTAGTTACTACAACTATTAGTATGTGGGTGCCAGTGAAATAGTTGGAAGGGATCCTCATAATCCTTAAGGTTGGGAACCATGAATCAAGAGCATTGATCATTTTTGTTGGTATAATGGTTTTGAGACGCCCCTCACTCTCTCGTACCAACTTATTTCAAGCCATTTTCCATATAGGATGGACGCGTCAATCTATATTGTATCTTTTATACTGTCTTCTGTGTCTTCTTTCTCCGTCTTCTTGATCAAACTAATCCGATCTGTACGGCAAAAAGTTTCAAAAAAAAAAAAAAAAAAAACCAACCCCACATTTCTTCTTCTGATATGTGCGTCTTTGATAGTCTTAATGGTTACATGCAGGGGTGTACCTAAAGTATTTGGCACTCGGGCGGATCCTTCCTTTGGCACCCCCACAAATAATTTTATAATGTAAACACACAGAAAAATATATTATGTTTGCAAATAGACTTTTAAACAATACAGTACTGTCATAAGCAACTTGGAAATAGCTTTTACTTTGGCAAATTTTTCATTTGGTTTGAAAACTTGTACTGGTTTTCAGCTCTCCCGATGGCACTCTCACCCCACCCCACCCCAGCTCTCACCCGCCTTGGTACGCCACTGGTTACACGGAATCATTGTCTTCTACGGAAACAGTCGCAGTTGTTCGAAAATGTACACATTAGTCTTGTACGCTATTTATAAAACCCAAAATCGACGTCGCCTTTCTCAAATCTGAAAGTCTGAGTTATATTATCTATGCCAATCCAAATGTTTCACATGTACTTAATGGGGCAGAAGTTGCGTTTTCACAAGATCACTACTCCTTTTGAGTTTACTGGAGTTTTCAATTTTTTTTTTTTTTTTTTTTTTTTTCGTATTATGCAGTAGTGCTTCTTTAAGGAGTGCTTTGCATAACCAAAGCAAAACATCACTGTGCAGATTAGTGGAATCGCAAGTTTATTTTCTTATACGTTTGTACAATGAATGGAAGCAAATCCTAATCCCTAATGTATCGCGACTAGTGGACTGGCATAAGTCCCTCACAGAGCACGTGCATTTAATGCAACCACGAATCGTGCGGTATGCGACATTTTGTATTTTCTTAATGTGACTTAAATTGGTATCACCAGGATTCACTAGCACGCACGCCTGAGATAAAACTAATAGGTCTGTACAAAAACTACGCGTATAGCAGTTCAACTCAGAGATTGACACATTCCTAGCCAGTTGTAAATGTTGTAACAAAATGCCACCATGTCCCGCCTGCATCGACGTGAGACAGCATATTTGTATTGCCGTTTGCACTGCGTTCAATTAGGTGTTGAGTTCGGGTACGATTTATTGAAAATGACTCCAATACCGTCCCAAATAGCATTCTCCGTGACGAGAAGCAAACAATCAAAACAAATACACTGATTCCCGCACGTAACATGTGTAAAACCAGTGACAAAGGATTGTTGCATTTAGAGAAATTTAAACAAAATTGGGAAATTGGGGCATCATGTGGGGAGACAAATGAAGGATCTGAGTTCACATTGAAAGTTTCAAATTCAAGCGAGTCCCTAAGAGCTCTTCATAAAGTAGACACAACTACAGAAAATATATTATCTTTTAAACGACTGATTATAAAAAAATAAATAAATAAATACACCCTGCTTAACTTAATGTGACTGCATTTGACAGAAATATATCATATCATGAAAAATTTTATGTTTGTATAATGATTCCGAGCAATTATCAAGTATGACTGCTATTAATAATGCACATTTTTGCTCATATTAACGTCACTTCACAAACATTTAGCTGAAATAATTATTAGTTGTAAAGAACTGTTACGCATGGTTCAGAAAATATTAAATGCAAGCTGTTTGTTTGAATAATTTAAAATCGACTTCATAATTAATGTACGATAGAGATTAAAACAAAACACTCGTTTGCAAATATATGTATATGCGGTCAGAAATGTGTTATTTAATCAATCAGCGCATTATATTGATATAACGGCAAGAACAATAATGAGGAGACCGGCGAAACAGTTTCCACTCCCTGGGAATCAAAAATAGTTTAAATGCTTTTTCAAAAACACCATAATGGTTAGATAATTCTACGATTTCTGTATTTAATAATGTTTCAAGGAAGCGTTTAATGCAATTCTTTTTAGACCAGTATGTGAAACAGACGCTTTTGTGTACATCTCGTCTTCATGGATCCAGAATTTGTTTCAAAATCTCTGAATCTTTCTCTGAACAAATTAAGATGTTGAACTAACAATTACAGACAGCAACGTGTCAGGGATTTCATACCTTGCAGTGTAATGTATACATTCGAGAAAATGAAAAAAAAAAAAAAAATAAAAAAATAAAAATAAAAAAATGACACTACCTCCAATCATCGGTATTATTTATCTAAATACTGATATAAGTTTCGGCATTCGTAAAATCTATTGAATTTTTTTCTTTTAAAGTAAACATGGTACAAAGGAAACGTCCAATGTAGAATTAGCGCTGCACCTTCTCTCCAAGATGCGTTTGCATATTGTTGTTGCTATGACACCTTCTCTCCAGGACGCCATATTCTTGTTGCTAAGACATCTTCTCTCCAAGACGCGTTTGCATATTCTTGTTGTAAAGACACATTCTCTCCAGGACGCCATATTCTTGTTGCTATCACACCTTCTCTCCAGGATGCCATATTCTTGTTTCTAAGGCAATATTCATATTAGAGGTCTCAATCTGAAGTCCGAACTTGTACACCGATATTAATAGAACCCGCAATCAATTAAACTGGCCCAACAAATTGCTAACAATAATGTACCTGATCCGCTAACATATTACATTTCCTTGTTCGCCGATTGAAGTTGTCCAGGCTCATCCTATTTAACTTTATCATTACTCACAAAAAAATTTAGGTCTTACAGACTTCCTTTTTGTAAGTTTGTTTAAATAAAGACCTTTACTTAGTACATTGGTAAGTATTAAATAATTTTATTAATGTACATGATTCGTTGGTCTGTTGAAACTGATCTGAACACCAAAGTACAACGAACATGTAACAAATTGTTACGGTGATTTACTTCTGGGTGGAATGTATTGAACTTAAAACGAAATATCGGCATACAAAACGAAAACGAACGTTTTGCCAAGGTATATGAGAAAGAGACACACGCAATAGTTAATCGTATGCATGATGTGAAAGAATGAAAGAAGTACGTACTTACAAATAAATACATGTTTTAAAGAGTCTAACGACGATAAATGTTTGTGAACACAAACCTTCTTACTTTTCATCGATCGTACCGGTGGCTATATATGGGGTTGACTCATCGCGTAATGGAAATAAAATTCCAAAAGACTGGTCTTTAATTCAGATTCCTTACAGTAGTCGTGAACTAATAATATGTCGTCTTAAAAGTGGCACCATAGCACAAATATGTAAATTACTTGGAATTGATCGTTCATTGATGCATTGGACCACTTCGGTGGCCTAGTGGTTAAAACATCGACCAAGGATGCGGGAGGTCGCGGGTTCGAACCCCGGCTGAGTCATACTAAAGACTTATAACAATAGTACTTACAGCTGCCTCACTAGGTGCTCAGCATTACAAGGTTAGTGTTAGGACTAGATAATGTGACTGTGTGGGACATGACGACACATGTCTGCGGCATGATGTCCCATGACATGATGTTACGTGTCTGTGGCATGATGCCCCAATGCTAGACATCATTACAAACTGCCACACTGCAGACATTGTGGCGATATGACTAACCAAAAGTTGTTAAAACTACGGTAAAAATCCAATCATACACACTTATTGATGCGTTGACTTCTGTCAGTCTAGTGTTTGCGTGCAATCTGTCAGTCTTCAATACATTAACAACAATACAATGTCCTCTGTGAATTTAGTGTTTCACGTATAATCTGTCACTCTTCAATATATATGCAATAATACATTGACCTATGTTTGTCTAGTGTTTTGCGTATAATTTCCCACTCTTTAATACATTACAAACAATACATTAACAACAATAAATTGATCTCTGTCAGTCTAGGTTTTTCAATACATTTACAATAATACATTGACTCTGTCAGTCTAGAGTTTTGCGTATAATCTGTCACTCTTCAATACATTAGCAACAATATAGTGACCTTTGTCAATCTAGTGCTTTACGTATAATCTGTCACTCTTCAATACATTAGCAACAATATAGTGTCCTTTGTCAGTCTAGTTTATGTATAATCTGTCACTCATCAATACATTAACAACAATACATTGACCTCTGTCAGTCTAGTGCTTTACGTATAATCTGTCACTCTTCAATACATTAGCAACAATATATTTACCTTTGTCAGTCTAGTGCTTTACGTATAATCTGACACTCTTTATTACATTAAAAACAATAAATAAACCTTGGCAAAATAGTTAATTAAATATTTAGTCACGAATATATTTTGAACTGTTTAACATATATACACTGCAAATAATAGCTGCGAATAAAAATGTTATACAAAATAAACGTAAAATTATAAATGTACATCTGTTAAATGGGACAGTTTAAGTTAGTCTGAGATGTCCTAAATGTACATATGTTGACTGGGACAATATATGTTAGTCTTACTTGTCCTAAATGTACAGATGTTGACTGGGACAGTTTATGTTAGTCTTACATGTCCTAAATGTACATGTGTTGACTGGGACAGTGTATGTTAGTCTTAGATGTCCTAAATGTACATATGTTAAATAGAACAATATATGATAGTATTAGATGTTAGTTTGCATTCTATAACATTCAAGCAAAAATAAAAAAACGCAAAATTTAATAGAGGTAAATTCACAGGTCGAAATAGACACTGAAAGAGATTGACGATTGGTGACATGAGAATAAATATGAAAGGAAGGAAGGAAAGAATAAAAGAACAAATGGAAGAAGGAAGGCTGAAAGACGTATGTATGTATGTATGTATGTATGTATGTATGTATGTATGTTGATACACGTTGTTAATTAAAGGACATGGCAATAAACTTTGTTAATAACAAAACGACATGGCGATACACGTTGTTACTCAAAAGGACATGGCGATTCACTTTGTTACTAAAAAGGCATGGCGATGCACTTCAGTTAGTGAAAAAAGGCATGGCGATTCACTTTAATAATAGGGCATGGCGATACATGTTGTTGCTCAAGAGGGCATGGCAATGCATGTTGTTGCTAAAAGGCCGGGCAATGTATGGCGCTCATAAAAAGGCAGGTCGATAGCCGTTGCTAATAAGGCAGGCTGGGCAATGTATGATACTAATTAAAAGGCAAGTCGATGACTGTCACTAATTAAAGAAGGCTGGGCAATGTATGATGCTAAAGAAAGCAGGTCTATACCTGTTGCTAATGAAAGAAGGCTGGGCAATGTATGATGCGAATAAAAACGCAGGTCAATGCGTGTTGCTAATAAAAAAAAAAGGAGGTGAATAATTTTGTTTGTTTTCTGTGTGCCCTGCAAGTTCAGCGCTGTCTATTGTTTGCTGTGAGATATTTGTAACATCATGCATTAAATCACTTAAAATTTAAATTTCTCAAGGACAATTACTCCGTTCCACTTACGTTACATTAGGGGTGGGTGGGTAACGTTTCATGAACTCTTCAATTTGGTTAATGAACAATTAAGAACGAATACTTCATAAAATAAATATCTAACACAATTGTTTAAAACAGCAAATCATGATTTATTTGCGAGAAAAATAAAGAAATAATAATTATGATGCGTTAGACGTGGATATGGAGTTTATGATATTTGGATACGAAATACAGCCTGAGTTGGAAGGAGTTCATTTCTAAATGAAGACCTTTTTCTGTTCATAAATCAGATCATGTTTCATGGAAAGTTTTCCGAATATGTAATATAGATTTCGCTTAGAATGTGCATCTTTTATCGAATTGGACTGAAAATATTTAAATTATTACCCAACCAAAATATTAATAATTATATATTAATATATCAACAGCTGCCTTATAAAGGTATAAGTGACACGAAATTCTTACATTGTACTTGAATAGATCTTTCCAATATAACTGTAAATTTAATAATTCAAGTATTTTCAGTGTTACACTATTTGATAGAGGGGTATACTCTGTGTCTTTTATCTTGACATTAATACGTTAAAGTACTAATTGTTGATTCTAAAGTTAATTCAACTGTTAAATTACTTTGTTAATTTTGTTTCCAAAATTTGATGCATTTTTTTCCATTTGTTTATTCGTTGCTTTAAAAATCACAAAAAATAATATTTCCTGCTTTTATGAATTTCTGAAAATATCACAATAATTATCTCCTCAGATGGCACTTCTTTCTAGCAACACCGTTATGTAATGAATTAATCATGCAACGAACGGATATATAACTTACGCTGAATATAACTGAATGATGGGATTGACTGTATCAAAAGAGATAGAGAAAAGAATAATAATACTTATAAACCATTCAGTTATTTCAAGATCTGGGACAGAGATAGTGACTTGAAATATATAAAAAGATCTAACATTTGTTATGGAATTTTTGTCTTGGTCAATAACCGACCGCGTCTGACAAAGGACCTGAGAGATAATATACCGTAGCCTTTAACACGAGGAGCAGGGAGGACAATGTTGCTAGGCACATTTTTTAAATTCAGATTCGCAGACAGTAGCGAACTAACGTGGGTGGTGATGGTGGGGGCATCCGAGGTCTTTAGGTGTCAAAACCCCTTTGGGCCTTCATCGTCGCCCCGGGTGCCATTTACCCCTAGTACGCCAATAGGTACGAATAGAAGAACGGAACGTTTAATAAACATGATTTTATTCATGCTTCCAAGATTACAATTTTATGAATGGCATCATGGCAATCGTCTGCTACAGTTGTCAATACATCGAAACTACATAGAAAGGTATGAACTATTTATTTCTCTGCCGCATTTACATGACGTCATTAAAACATTTATTGATAATACAATGATATAGTTTACTAGTGGCGTAGATGTATGAACCATCCAGTAAGACACATCTTCTAATAAAAATAACAAATTATTAAAAAATAGTCAAATAAAAATAATCTCCTCTAGGTATAGCAATTTTGACCTTTGACCTCCTGACGCTAAATTCAAAATGTGTCTCTATGAGGTAAGAGGCTATAAGCAATCTGGCTTTGGTGGCAAATAATTGCTTGGTATTGAAGTAATTTCACTGACAAGAAATGTGCCATGGACTGAAGGACTTAGCATGTTACATGCCTTAAACAACACTGTTACGATGTAGTAATACAGACAGAAAGAAACAAAATACAATTTTTAGAATTCAGATTATATTAGATTATATATATATATATATATATATATATATATATATATATATATATATATATATATATATATATGGAACAGTAACATAAAATTGTGTAACATTATAAAGGAGCTGCAGATTCCTTTTCGTTCCATGTATAATCTAGAGGTAAATGAACGTTGTCCCTCACGTCTGATCCGTTCCCGTATAAGGCTTGGCCAGAAGGGTCACTGGTTTGACATTTTAAGTTATTAATTTTCAAAAGTTTTCTGAAGGCATTTCTGAAATCTCTATTGAAATAAGCATAGATAATTGGGTTCAATGTAGAATTTAAATATCCAGTCCAAAATAGCATTCCAGTAACAACAGATGGATACGGGCAATTTTCTCTGCACATGCTTGTAATTAAGTACCACAAGAAGAATGGGAGGAAACATAACACGAAAGCACCCATTATGATACCCAGTGTTTTAGCGGCCTTGTGTTCCCTTTTCATCCTTTTGCGCTCACTCCTTCTTTCTAAATTGTCCACTGCGGATAGACATGCTCCGTCGGTCCTTCGATGTCCGTTGGAAAAGTATGCAGACGACTTGATTTGAGTCTCTTGTCTGCGCGCCTCGATAAAAATTTTGACGTATACAAATATCATTATTGTGCACGGAATCCAGAAGGAAACACTTGACGATATGGCGGCATACGTTCGATTAACATTGAATGAGCACTCTTCAGGATTTTCTTGCAAATCGTTGTAATTTTCTTCCGTTGTATACAGCTGTGAATGAATTGGTATATAAGAGATGAGAATTGACGCCACCCACGTTAATACAATCATAAATGTCACGCGACGACTGGTCATTTTGCTCTCGTATTCTAGTGGATGCATGATAGCTATATATCTGTCCATGCTAATGCAACAAAGGTGTAAGATGGAAGCAGTACTAAAGAGAACATCGTTTGAATTGAATATATCACACATAACACGTCCAAATATCCACTTTCCCAGAATTGTAATACTAAAGTTGAAAGGCATGACTAGCATTGCAACAAGCAAATCAGCAAATGCAAGGGAGACTATAAAATAATTTGTCAGCACTCTTAGACGCTCAAACTTTATCACACTTGATATCACTAAAAGATTGCCCAATACGGCACCCGCCATGATTGCAACCATGGCGGTTGCCTTGAAAAATGTGAGTACGATATCGACGGCAGAATTGCTGCTTTCCTCTGAAGCAAAAGAATTGTTTCTGGTATTGTTGGCGTTAGAAATACCTGCAGAGATGGTTTGTGTTTCCATGTACATGAAAAATTCCCTTCCGCAAATTCACTATTTTATATTCAGATTAACCTCCATGAATTTAGTGTGGTTTTCATTGCTTTAATTTTTTTTGTGTAACTCTATGAAGCTTCCATATTTCTTCTAATGTTTCTGTGAAGTGATTTTATTAAATTCCTTATTTATTTGACAAGAAACTTTCATCGCTATTGTGTTATCATAACATTTCAATGTCGTTCATTTAAATTTTCCCACCTTCTTGTATTGATATTTTGAAGTTGTTAACCACTGACAATTGTTAACTTTCCACAATGTTCAGACTTCAACTGAACTGTTTGACGCTCGGCAGTGTGACCACTCATTACGTGCTGGCTGTTATAATGAAAATCGAATGGAAGTCAGCCCCAAGACGGCAGAGCATTTATTGAACTGGTTCAATACAATGTTCCTTTCAAATGTGTGGGATACAACATTCCTATGAAGTATGTTGGACGGATACCTACGATACATCGAAGCAATTAGCCGATCAGAGGACGGATAAATTCACATGGGCTTTCCTCTGTATCGATCAAGTGAGTTGAAGCCAACTAGTGCAATAGAAACATTCACAGATTATTCACTTCACTGTTGCATAGATTAGGTAGAAGTGAATTACCTTCATTGCAATTATCCTTTTCGCTAGACAGCATGCCAGTCACGGAGACAACACTTACGTCAGTAGTATAACCCACCTATCGTAATCCTGCAATGAAAAGGTGAGCTCTTAATCAGTCAGGAAATTCTCACATGAAACATATTTCGTATGCAAAGTTGTACCTGATACATTGTCAGGTGTCTTGTTGGAAAGAAGGAATTGTATTGTCCTACGCTAATTATTAAATATTAAAACTTTAAGATAGATAGATAGATAGAGAGATAGATAGATAGATAGATATCTTCCCTCTTTTTCTGCATGCTTTGTTTTCTTGACTTTTTCCAATATTTGTTTAGTTAGATGATTAATGCTTGGCTAGATCTGTGCTAACTTGCTCGCTTATTCGTTCAGTGCGTTTGCAATAACATAACAACACATGTTCCACATAAAGATAAGGAAAAAAATAAAATGTATATCTAATATAATTAAATATGTGTTTTCCTCTTTTGTTAGCAGATTATATATCAAGGAATGTATATATCGTTTACGTAAATTCAAGGAAGTTTACATTTTAAGACAAATTTGGCTTTGAAATATCCACTACTATCCCTAGATTTAAAAATCATGAGATATATTCATTCAAAACAGCAAGCACATCATATCAATCAATGATCCACTTTTGTATTTATCAGCAACATTCTCAAAAGTTACATCTAATAAATAAGAAGAAGAGTATGTACAAAAGAATGTATATATAAAGAATACAAATCGAATGAAGAAAAGCAATTCTTTTTTAAGTTCATTGGATCCAGCGGGAGATTGCGCTCGTAAGGGATTGATTAAATTAATTGCAACAAAATGACAATGAACAGTTCAAAGCTTGTTTTAACTAGCGTAAGCGCTTTCAACTCAAGAATCTATTTCAACGGCGAACAAAACAGATACAACATAGAATAATCACAAAAGCGTTGAAAATACGAATGCAAGCGTTGAATTCACAAACGTTAAACTTATTAATTCGTATTCAGTTTAAGCATATTTCATTTCATACATTTGAAAATGGAGATTACAAGAGCTTCAATATAGAAAGTGAAGATTACAACCATCTACAGATCCACATCTACAAAGCAGTCGTCCGATTATATTCTTCGGAAATAAATGTTGATAAACTAAAATGCAATTTCTTGTAAAGATGAATTTGAAATTTCCTTCTGCCTCAAGAAAAGAGTCTCTGAAAATAAATATCGCTTGTATTGAATGTGCTTATGAAGTTGTTTATGAGTCTACTTGACGATTCCCAAAGATTATTATTATTATATTCCATTCTCGAATGTTTGAAGGAAGAAAAGAGTTGTACTTAAGACTTATTCTTGCCTGTACAAACTGGACATTTTTTACTTTACGTAATTCCTAGTGAGTAATATCACTAACAGCTGGTGGAATCAGACATGTGAAATTAGGAGGGCTTGAACCAGTTGCCATTTAATAAAAGTGTCAGTTTGTGTGCTTTTTTGTCTCAATTCAAGACTTTCCCATCTTATTTCTCATTGTAGTGCTTCAATAGATACTAAATTTGTTACACCATTCACATTTCTGCTGCCTCATTTTGTATTTTTTATTTCTCTTTTCTCTAGTAATGTGCAGTTGTCCTAATCTATATTGCCATGCTCCAGACAGGGTCGTATAAAAGACGTAAATATAATTTATAAATATTTCCTATCAAGCTGGATTTTGTTTTTACGAATATTATTATTTCTTGACCATGCCTTTTTAATATAGTGTTTTTTTTTTGTGCCGAATCCAGTCATTTGAGAGAAAAACTCCAAGATGTTTGTGCGCGTCATTTCTTGAATCCTTTGCACGAGCATTTAGAGTGGTAGATAGAAGAGTTTATTAAATTTTCCTGGAGATTGACAGGGATTCAGTTTCAGAAAGGTATAACCAATTATTTACACGCTGAGAAATTTTTTCCAAGGCAGAATTGAGATTGTGAGCGGCTACGATTACAAATAGACTTGAGTCATCTAAACTTATATTGCGATGCGTATCAGATATAATGTCATGTATCTTATCAAGAAAAGTCAGGGTTCTAATACGGATCATTGGGGCGCACTAGCTCTAATACACCTCCACGTTAACAACACGCCTGGAAGTATCACTCGTTGTCTTCTGCTGTGTTTGAGAAAGATAGAGAACCAATGTAATGGTATTTAAAATTATGTTAATATTATCAAACATTCTCCTGTAGGATCGAAAGACAACACTGTTTGACACACACGCATACACACACAGACATACACACATACATAAAGTTCTATTAGTCTTGCACCTGTAATATAATTAATGTACTTTATCCTCAACTTCACACCTAATTTCTGTTCCATTTGATCGCTATACTAAATTTAGAATTCTCTAAATTACTTAGTGATAATAAATTGATATCTGATGCCCAGACTGGATTCAGGAATGGCTTTGTACAATAGACAATCTCTTTCTTACGTACAGATTTTTAGAATTTATTAGACACTGTAAAAAGAAACAGAAATGTGCTTTTGATGAGTTGTTAAAGTGCCTTTGATGATATATAGAGAGTTGAATTATTATATATATTATGTCGGCATCAGGGCAAGTCCATTACTGTTATATTAAGTATTTATTACGATATGAAATCACGTGTCTGTGTACAAAATGAATTTACCGGGTTTCTTTTCATGCGAAAAAATGTGATAGAGAAGGAGAAAACGTATCTCCAGTGTTATGTATCGGCTCGTTTAAAGTAACATACAGAAAAGAGCAAAGACAACAAGCTTTGTAAATTTTAACAAAAATAATTTATTTCCCTAGAAAACACGGTGAAAAGGTAAAAATATGAAACAAGACTTACGATTTACGAAGAAGATCCCGAAATTTGTCCAAATATTGTGAAAACACGTAAGTCCTGTGACTAAACAGTTCTAAATTGACGTAGTCTGAATCTCAATTCCGTTCCAAAATGGCGGATGATGACGTCAGACGAAGGTTTTACACAAGTGTCCAGAATTTTCACTGTGAATCACAATTTGTATTGTCCTGTTCCAATTTAGAATTAATTTCAGCAAATGTCTTTGTCCAAAGCCAGTTGTGTAGTTCTCCAAGGAAAATAATTATCATTTAAAAGGTAGATGAAGTACAGCTATCGTCAATAACAAAACACATGTTGTTCTTCATACGTACGAACGAACAACTCTTTCCAGCACAAAAGAATACCTTCTTCTTAAGGTATTAGAAACTCTATAAGATGTTACGATGTGACTCTCTAAGATGTTAAAATATGACTCTCCCCTAGTTCGCAGCTACCTGAGTATTTTAAAGCAAACTAATGCGTCACCCCATGCACACGCATGAAGAAATCATGGAGATTTCGAAATATTGCCAACGTAGTATAGAACGTCAACAAGTATTATTAGTAATGACCGTGGTCACAACCAATCATTTACATAGCTAATTCCGACTGTTTACTTAATATGACAAAACCGTCATACAAAAATCGTGCTTACGCGAGTCACATTTACGTTCTAAATAAACACGATGTTTTTAACAAAATATCAGACCCTGCGAACATAATCATCATCATAATAATAATTATATTTAATGATATAAAAATGAAATAAAAATGAAATAGAAAGAATTAGAAAGAATTCAAATTTTAACACACATGTAATTTAACTACAGGGTCGTAACACCAGTATTGTTATCGGTATTACTGAATGACCTAGAATCTAGTTTATTAGTAAATGTGTTGCACTGTACACACCAATCACACCTACGTTGTAAATATGTCAAATATTATGTTGCCTTTATATCCTGAGGACAGTATACTTGTCGCAGAAATTCCTGCTGAGATGCCATATACCATTGCAATGTTGTTTAATAGACATTGCGATAAATGGGAACATACTATCAATACAGAGAAAACAATAAATTATTACATTTAGTTCAACGAAGATCACACATATAAAATGTCTATACTGACGCTGTAGATTAATATAATAATAATAATAATAATAATAATAATAATAATAATAATAATAATAATAATAATAATGAGGACTTTGTATAGCGCCTAAACTTTAGAAGCTCTAAGCGCTTTACAACATTTGACAACACTTAAAAAACCTCTATAATTACAAAAATAAAAACAAACACCACGAAATTAGAAACAGAAAACATGCTGTAAATATTTAAGGTAAGGATACATCTTTAAGTCTGTTCTTGCAGTTGAAATAGGTGAGTTTTAAGAGCTTTAAATACTTAGGCCTTTTATAACGCAAGAGAGGAAAGTTCTCAAAGGGCCTGATAAATCTAGTATACACAAATTATAAAGGTTTACTTACAAAGAGTTTACAATATCCCGTTGACTATCAGCTGAAGCTGTTCAGTTAAATCATTGCACTGATTTTAACATTTGCTTATGAAATTTGTGGATTTGTAATATCTGGTAGAGCTGAAAACAACTATTTTTTTCTTTCTTTATATATATTTAATTTAATTGTTTCTCCGTTAGTTTTTAATTTTTTTTATTCCATTACATGCTATTGTAATGTAACATTGTTTACTGGATTTCACCTTGTCCAGAATTGAGTTCAGTTCTGTTTGACCTGATTGACATTTTTTATTTATCTTTTATTTCATTGATGTAAACAGCTAATAATAACTTCATTATTCTATGAATTCATTGACCAAATTATTATTCTGGTAAACATGTTGATTTGGGTCAGGGGTTTTGGGATTCGAAAGTAACTTTTTATAGGGTATTATATTTCAAATAAACAATACTCATTAAAGCATGCTAGAAAGTTATTTTCCATTAGGTAATGGTTGTTTCTAGAAAATGCTAATTTGTGACCTTGAGGTCAAACAGAGAGCTGTATTATCTTGTGATTGTCAGAATTTTGCCAGTTGTGCTTTAACATCTGGCACTTTAAAATGTATTATGTTGTGACCAGTTTAGGCTGAGTTTTATTTTCTTAAAATTATTGATTTCAAGTGATTATTTTCTCTGGAAATACAAAAGCGCTCTGACAAAATTCTTGGCTAAAGACATTCATTGGAACTTGCACTGAATTCAAACCTGGAATAATATTTCTGTGATTCAACTAGAATCTGTTGACACATCAATACGACGCAGGCCATAAGAGACCCGTCATCGCCTTCAATTTTAAATCTCTTCGGGACTTGAACTGAGTTTTATTCAGGACTTTTATTACTAGGACTTGTGTCTTTAATTCTTGGACTATTTTTGGATTTAATTTGCAGTAGTGTAAGTTTATTTTCTTATTTTTCAATTTGTTTTCTAAGGAAATAAATTATTTGTTAAATTTTACAAAGTTTGTTGTCTTCGCTCTTTTCTGTTACTAATTTTAAGAGCATAGACTCGTAACGATATATATATATATATATATATATATATATATATATATATATATATATAGTAGTATATATATATATATATATATATATATATATATATATATATATATATATATATATATATATGAGTGTGTGTGTGTTTGTTATACGGTAGACTTATTTGGTTTCCCTTAATTATTAACGTTAAAAGTCGCATAAGAAGCTATTGGTCTAGATTAGTGGCTATAAAGAAAAAGTGACTTATCGTATGCATTCTGTCTTATACAGGCATTTAATGAGAGGTTTATGAGAATAAATGGATACTAAAATTAAAATCTATATTAGATGATGCTGGGTTTAGATAAGTATGTATAAATTAGGGTTTTGTTTCAATCTAATGATTAACAAAATCCACAAAACCACAACTGAAAGAACAATACAGACACGCTTGGGCAGCTAATATTAATACGTCATCTTAAGGGTTTAATCATAGGATTTTAGAAACTAGATTTTCTTATAGAATAGATGTATTTTCATTCTCAATTATTTATGAAGCTAAAATAAGTTTAAAACTTATAATTCATTATTTAAGCCGATGCAATATTTGGTATCATTATAAATATTTAATATAACTTTATAACAATTTCCTCTGATGAGAATCGAATGCGGTATATGCCATGATTCAACTATACATTCATTATGGTGAATAACAGCCCTTTCCTTTCATGTTAAAGAATTTCTGCATTTGATAGGTTTCATTTGTTTGAAACTGGTAGATGGGATAAAAGATATTGTTCACTCTATCATTTGAAATAAATTTTTAATGAATATCGCCATCGTCTGTAGTGTTCTTCTTTTGCGACATAAAAACAAATATTGATTCCTCAATGTTACATTCTTTCCAACACTAACGTGTATAAATTTCTTAAATAAGAAGACAGGAAACATACGAGACTGGAAAAATATTTGCAGGTTCTTAGATTGTGTGTTTCCGAATTCTGTAATCCCTGTTATGTAGTATGTAGCGATGTCACACACTATATGCATATTCTTTTTCTTATATATCCCATATTTTGTAAATTTTATAACGTGAGTGTAATAAAGTCTTATCACGTCTTGTGCCATTCGAGTCTACTGAGACTAATTCCAAAGTATCATCCCTGTCACCCCATGCAGGCACCTATAATGATAGCCCAAAGTATCACCCCTGTCATCCCAAGATGGTAAGTATAATGATAGCCCAATGTATCACCCATGTCACCCCATGAAGGCAAGAATAATGATAACCCAAAGTATCACCTCTGTCACCCTATGGAGTCAGGTATAATGATAGCAAAATTTGTATCACACTGTCACCCCATTTAGGCAAGTATAATGATATAAAAAGTATCAATGATGTCAGCCAATGCAGTAATTATGTTGAAAGTAAAAATTTATCACTCCTGTCAGGCCATGAAAATAGGTCTAGTGAACTCCAGAAGTATCAATCATGTCAACCCATGAAGCAATTATTTTGAGAGCCAAAAGTATCACTCCTGTCAGACCATGATAATTAGTGTAGTCATAGCCTTAAGTATTGTCCCATGTCAGCGCATGAAAGTAAGTTTAGTCATAGCCCAAAGTATCACCTCTGTCAACCCATGAAAGTAAGTGCAGTCATAGCCAAAACTATCGCCCTACGTCAGTGCATGAATCTATGTGTAGTCGTAGCCTAAAGTATCACTCCTGTCAGCCCTTCAAAGTAAGTGCAGTGCGGGCCTTGTGTATCACCCCTGTCAGCCCATGAAAGTAAATATATTCATAGCCCAAAAGTATCACCCATGTCATCCCATGAAAGTAAGCGTAGTCAAAGCCAAACGTTTCGTCCACATTAACCAATGAAATTAAGTGTAGTTTGATCCTTGTATATTTCCCCTGTCAACCTATGAAAGTAAATATATTCATAGCCCAATAGTATCACCCTTGTCAGCCCATGAAAGTAAATGTTGTGTTTTGTCTTGAAGTTTAGTTTCAAGGAAGTAAATGTTAGCAAATGAAAACGTATCCCCTAGGTTGTTCACATTTTACCCGATCTTCCTAATATGGTTTTAACAAATAATATTTTTGGCGAATTCAAACACTTGTTTGTAATGGTAGGCATATTGTTCAGTGACCATGCTTGTGGAGATTACAAGTCTTATGTAAATTTGAGATATGTCCCTTAATTTAAATACAACTAAATATTTCTCAATCAAGACTAATTATTAAAATAATGCTACTGTAGTGAGAATTTATGGCTTTCTATTCCGGTTTTACTAACTAAAAATACAATGTACAACTCCATCTAAAAATATAATCACTTGTCCAATCACAGTCTGTATGGGCATATTTTAGGAATTTAATATGAGCTCAGACAAAGGCAATGTATATTTCTGGCCCAAACAATGCAATGAATACATGATACTAAATAGCAGCTATAAATGGAATAGTAAAGCTTATTAACAAGGTCGTGATTATCTAAGGTGAATCATATTGCTGGAATAATATATTTCATATTTTCAAAACGTTCACATATCTGCGATTGCATAGACTTCATTTCATTACATGATAGAAAACCAATTTGTTACATATTGTATCAGATTTCAGTACAAAACCGGAAACTGAATATAGAAAGTATTGGCTTTTTAGCCAATATGCCATTTTTATTTCGGTGCAAATAACCGATGACATAAGTTTAGACTGAGCTTCCTCTTTCTTGGAAATCGCTGTTTAAGAAGCTGGTCTTACTTATCCAAGACAGGGCGTGGTGAACATAAATCATTGCATGCATTTTCAAATAGTGTCAAGATTTAGGAACCATGCTCCATAAGTAGTTAATTGATATGCATTTCTGTACCTCTCGTAGATGGTACCCCATGGGCAATCTATGAATCAAGTTTCAGACAGAAGAAAGAGAGATGCAAATGAAATTGCAAATACAAGAAGAAAGAGAGATGGAAATGCAATTAAAATAAACAAGAATTAGAACTGGTAAGCGTAAAGCACCTCACTAATGCAAGTTTAGTTTATGATGTTACAAAAACTACAGGATTATTTCCTCCTTTTAAAGAAAAAATTTGTTCATCAGTATTTTTCACAGTTTGAAAAAAAAAAATAGCCAAGAATTTAAAATGACCAAGAGCATTAGATTTTGATATTATACAGTGTACTTATTGGCAAAACTCGTGGAGTTTATTTCACTGTTAGTATAAACAAATACATTATGAATTGATCAAGGAATGTATCCTGAAAGACTATAGGCTGGTACCTGAGACATATCAACAGAGGTTTAGGAACTGCCAAAACAAGTAGCCAAATCCATCTCGAGTTTGCTAGGGAAACAAAAATTATTTGACAGGTGATATGCATCTTAAAGGATTGATAAAGATTATGACAAAGTTAGACAACGCATATTAGTCGAAGAGTTCAAGAACTGCGTTCAAAGCGACGTCAAAATTACCTTGATGAACACAAGACAGATACTTTAGTAAACATTGCTCATACAGCTGACCAATATTCTTTGACTCACCAAGTTTCATTTCTAAATAAAATTTCCTCTCAGAAGATGGTTAGTAAGAAACCAATAAAAGTATTTATCCTAGTACTTACAAATTTCAATGTGGCACAAACAATATGAATCAAACGTCTTATAAGACTAATCAGGAATGTCTATCTCCTCTTACATGCACTTACTGCAAGAAAATAGGGCAAGTTATTTCTATTTGCTTTTAGTTAAAAATTAAACAACAGAATAAAGACATAGCTGTTACAAATGCTCTTGTTTCTCAGAGGTCATGGTCTAAGTCACGGGCATATATTTGTGGGGTCAAACAAACCCCAGTCGGGTTTTATTATGGAGAATTATGAACCATTCATGACAAAAGGTCCTGTATCACTTATTGGTGATTCGGCCAATTCTATCCCTATTATGGGATTCTGGACCTCTCAGAGTCTTTTGTTATCAGGTACTTTGCTTTTGTCTGAAAATGTTTCTTCTTGTCGTTGTTCAGGGAATAGAGTGCGGTTTCATTCAAATTCCGTCCATAATGTTAATTTAACATCAGAATTACCTCCAGGACCAGGGACTACCGGCGCTATGAATTATTTACCCATTGAGGGTGTTCGTTTATTGCTAGGCAATGACTTAGCTGTAGATAAGGTTGTGGTTAATCCACTTGCAGCTGACAAGCCTTTTTTGGATCTAATTGTTAATCCTACAGCAAATTAAATCCCTGATTTATACCCTGCATGTGCAGTTACTAGTGCTAAGGAGGTAAAAAGAGCTATTGAGAACAAAGCTGATCAGGGAATTATTCCTTTGGCTGAGACGTGTATCAGCCAGGCTTCTGATGAAGTCAATTGTGCTTCTGTTACTGATCAATCAAAGTGTATTGATCATTGTGATCCTCCTTTAACCACTCATCATGTTATTGTTACTCAGGTTGACAAACGACAATCACTGTCGTTGAACAGAAAATATCCCGAGATCTCCTGTTTGCTTCTGATGGCTACTAGCGAAGCTGATTCTGCAGAGGTACCATCTTGCTATTTTTTGAAACAAATTGGTCCTTATGAGAATATGGAGACCACCTGAGATACTCGCTAGCAGACGAGTGGTCATTGAGCTCTCAAATCGTTATTCCTAAGTTGTATATACAGAGAATTCTTAGCTTAGCTCATGAAACTCCATTGACTGGTCATTTAGGTAGCAACAAAAACCTATCACAAGATCTTATATCATTTTATTTCCCTAAAATTAGGAGTGGTGTTTCTAAATATTGCAGATCTTGTAACACTTGTCAAATGGTAGGAAAGCCCAACCAAAAGATACCTAAAGCTTATTTCGAACATATTTCTGCATTTCACGAACCATTGACAGAGTTTTCAGAGGCAATTCCTTTACGGAACATTAAGGCTAAAACTATAGTCAAAGCGTTAATTAAGTTATTTGCACTTTTGGCCTACCCAAATCCGTCCAAATTGATCAAGGTTCTAATTTCTTGTCAAGGATCTTCTAACAAGTTATGTGTGAATTATGTATCCAACAATTTAAGTCTTTTGCATATGACTCTGAAAGGCAGGGTTGTATGGAAAAATGTGATCACTCTTTAAAGAATATGATAAAGTCATATTGCGTTAATACCATAAATCAATGGGACAAAGGTATTCACTTATTTTTGTTCGCTGTTAGGGACTTAGTTCAGGAATACCTAGGATTTAGTCTTTTTGAACTTGTTTTCGGACACATTGTTTCGTGAACCCTTGAAGTTGTTGAAAGAGAATTGTCTTTTAACAAAAGAATTAGGGATTAATTTACTTGATTATATCCCTTATTTTAAGTACAAAATATCGAACGCTTGTGAAATGGCAAGAAATAAATAATATTCAGTCTACTCAATCAAAAATGAAATTAAGGTATGACAAAAAACTTTTCAATCGGGTTATAAAGTTATGGCTCTCTTTCCCATACCTTAAACTCCTGTTCATGCTAGCAGGATGGTCCCTAAACGGTTAAAAAGAAAGCAAGTGACCTAAATTATATCATCAACACTCCTGAAAGGCTGAAACAGAAACGACTCTGCCATACAAATATGTTAAAGGAGTATATTGATCGATATAGCGCTGTAAATAATTCAGTAATTTAGTTGTACCTGTCCCACACAATGAAATTTTAAATGATGACTTTGGTTGAACCAGTCTTGAAAATTCTGATATATGAAGAATCTGGATAATAAACTTTCACATCTTCAGCCACAGCAAAAGAAAGATATAAAGCAGCTACTAGATGAATACGAGCACTTGTTCCCGGATGTTCCAACTGCAACAAACAGAATCTACAATAGCATTGAAAATGTAGATTATAAACCTGTAGAACAGTTCCCTTCCACGATGAATCAAGCAGGAGTATTCGAGAAAGGAAGTTGAATATCTGTTGGAGAATGACTTTATTCAACCAAACAAAAGTAATTGTAGTTCGCCGTGCATTCTTGTGCTGAAACCAGATAGAACTTTCCGTATTTGCACTGACTACAGAAAAGTGAGCAGTGTCGATAAAACAGACTCATATCCAATACCAAGAATTGATGACTGCATTGACAAATGTGTAAATGCAAAATATGTCACTAAGTTTAAGCTGTTAAAAAGATTCTGTTAGATTCCACTTACGGATAGAGCAAAAGAAATTTCCGCCTTTGCAACTGCAGAACGACTCTCACAATAACGAAATGATACCATTTGGATAAAAATACTCCCTCAACATTCCAGCTCTTAAAGAACATGATAACATGTGGTATAGATGGCAGCGATGCATACATCGACAACGTCACTATAAGCAGCAATTCTTGACGAGATCAGATGGAAACTATCAGGAAATTCTTCGTTCGATTGAGTGAGGCATATTAATTTAAGAAAAGGTGAGTTTTGCCGAATTTGCGTCACATTTTAGGACATATTGTGGGACATGATTAAGTCAAGCCTGTAGAAGCTCAGCTATCTCAAAATTCATTGTGCTTCTCCGTACGAAGCAACTGATGCCACTTTTGGTTATGGCTGGAAATTATCGGAAATCTTCTTAAATTTTTCCATAATTGCTGAGCCCCTGATCAATTTATTGATTAAGAAGACCAAGTTTGATTGGTCTGACACATGTCAGGACGCATTCAGAAGATTAAAGGCTATACTTAAAAGTTCTTTACTGTGAGAAAAAAGTGCATTACTTAAAGTATGAATTCAAATTTTTGGAAAGTTAACTTTATAAGTATTTTTCTTTAAAATGAAAAGATACATTTAATTTTACTGCGTTCAATATACCCGAAATTTCTTAGGACTTCTTATAAGCCGGACACTTGGCATACGGCCGAATAGATGACCCATGTTACATTATTAGACAGTCAATGGAGTGTAACCATGGGCGCCCGCAGGATTTTTGCAGGGGGG